>OZ023210.1:37752436-37815538 GCA_963995525.1 Escarpia spicata
TGAAACTATGTCTAGAGAACCACGACTACACATGGTCTTTCATTCTTGCTAATGTAAAAACACCGCTTCTCGGAGCTGATTTCCTGCAGACGCATGGATTGTTGGTTGATCTCCAAAGCCAACGTTTAGTCAACGCAACTTCGTTCACGAGTTCTACTCTCAAGCAATCCAACCAGCCGGCACTGTGTCTGCACCACGTCGCATCGGACGACCCGTACACGCAGATACTAGATGAGTTCCCTGCTATCACTCGTCCAGAATTGTCCAGTCCTTCTGTTCGTCATGGTGTGGAACATTTCATCCTCACAGCCGGCCCGCCTGTGCACGCTAGAGCTCGCAGGCTACCACCAGATAAACTTGCTGTTGCTAAGGAGGAGTTCAAGATGATGGAAGAAATGGGGATAATACGAAGATCAGATAGCTCGTGGGCGTCTCCCTTACACACGGTGCCTAAAAACTCCGGTGGTTGGAGGCCCTGCGGTGATTATCGAAGACTCAACGATGTGACAATAGCCGACCGATATCCGGTACCACACATTCAGGACTTCTCTTCACAACTTGCAGGCGCTACCGTGTTCTCCAAGATCGACCTGGTACGTGGCTACCATCAGATTCCGGTAGCTACAGATGACATTAGTAAAACTGCCGTTATCACGCCTTTTGGCCTGTTTGAGTTCCTACGAACACCATTCGGTCTCAAAAACGCAGCGCAAGCATTCCAGCGCCCCATGGACACTGTCTGCAGCGGACTCGAATTCGTTTTTGTCTACTTAGACGACATTTTGGTGAGCAGTGCATCTGCAGAACAACACAAACACCACCTACGAACAGTTTTCCACCGTCTGGCCTCCCATGGTTTAGTGATCAACGTGAGCAAATGCCAATTTGGAACAACTACCATCGACTACCTGGGCCACCGGATCACAAGTCAAGGAGCTGTTCCATTGCCTGCTAAGGTAGAAGCCATCCGGGTGTTCACACAGCCTACAACTTTCAAAGGACTGCAACCGTTTGCCGGGATGGTGAATTTCTATCATCGTTTCGTCCCTAACGCAGCTCACATCATGCGTCCCATATATGATGCACTGGTAGGCAAGCCCGTGACCTTGGAGTGGTCAAACGACCTAGAGGAAGCTTTCATGGCTGCAAAGGAGGCTCTCGCACAGGCCACTATGCTCGTACACCCACATGCTGACAAGCCCATCGCACTCACAGTGGATGCCTCGGGAGCAGCAGTTGGCGCCGTCCTTGAGCAAAACCTTGGCTCCTGGAAACCAGTGGCGTTCTTTAGCCGCAAACTTCGCGCTGCCGAACAGAAGTACTGTGCGTTCGATCGTGAACTTCTAGCCGCGTACCTGGCTATTCGACACTTTCGCTATTTCCTGGAAGGGCGCTCCTTCGTTCTTTTCACCGACCACAAACCGTTGACTTTTGCGATTTCCAAAGCCAGCGATCCGTGGTCCCCGAGGCAACAGAGACACTTGGCATACATCTCGGAATTCACCGCAGACGTGCGCCACACAGAGGGCAAGAATAACACCGTAGCAGACACGTTATCCAGAGGTGAAATCTCGGCGATCACCTCACCTCATCCTGGTGTAGACTACAACGCCATGGCAGCAGCCCAACGAACAGACGAAGGTATCACTTCCGTCCGAACAGCCACCACTGGCCTCGTCATCCGTGACATTGCATTCGGCAACAATGGCGAAATGATCTGCTGTGATATCTCCACTGGACGACCTAGACCACTCTTCCCCGACACATGGCAGCGCACAGTTTTCGATGCAGTCCACGGCCTCTCACACCCGTCAATCCGGACAACAAAGAAGATGGTCGCGGCTAAGTTTGTATGGCCAGGCCTTCAAAAACAAGTCGGCATCTGGGCAAAAGCGTGTCTCCGTTGTCAAGCATCTAAAGTGCATCGGCATACTACCGCCCCCTTGGACCAGTTTGTGCCAGCGACCCGCCGTTTTGATCACATCCATGTGGACATCGTTGGCCCTCTTCCACCGTCACAGAATTATCGCTACCTGCTGACAGTGGTAGACAGATTCACCAGGTGGCCTGAAGCAATTCCATTGGTTAATGCACAGACTATCACATGCGCGAAGGCTTTTGCATTCCACTGGATCGCCCGTTTTGGTGTTCCGGTAGAACTGACGTCAGACAGAGGGTCACAGTTTATTTCAGAATTGTGGGCGGCTTTGTCTCAACTAAACGGCACGCGTCTGCAAGAACAACCGCATACCATCCCCAGTCTAACGGAATTGTGGAACGTTTTCATCGTCATCTCAAGTCCGCTTTGATGGCTCGCCTCAATGGTCCCAACTGGATTGCCGAACTGCCATGGGTTCTACTTGGTATCCGCACCGTACCCAAAGAAGACCTGGATTGCTCCTCAGCTGAGATGGTATATGGAGCCCCACTAACCGTTCCGGGTGATTTCCTACCACGTGGTCAGGAAACGCAGGAGGCAGCGCAATTCCTTCCTCGACTCCGCGAGACAGTTCGCGGGCTAGCACCGCGACCTCCCGTCACACACGGTACCAGACCGTCGTATGTGCCAGCTACACTCGCAAACAGTTCTTACGTGTTTGTCCGCCGTGATAGTCACCGCCCGCCTCTCACACCACCTTATGAGGGACCTTACAAGGTCTTGACGCACAGCGATAAGACGTTCCTGCTCGACTACGGTAATCGACAAGACAGCGTCAGCATCGATCGCCTCAAACCTGCATTCCTTGATCCGGTGAAACCTGTTGAAGCTGCCAAACGAGCCGTTCTCGGTCTTGTTTCGTTTTACTTTGAGTAAGGGGTAGCGTGTACAAGAGCGGTTCTTAGCCCCAGGGTCGTGACCCATATGTGGGTTGCCCAGCAGTGTTGATTTGGTCGCCAATGTGCGAATGTTTGTATATATACTAGATATACAACAAGAGTCTCTAATGGTGGTTCGTCCTTTCATTTAATGTCCAGCTTGCCCGTACCAGGTTGCTCGCGAAACATATCATGCCACACTGGATATTGCGCTATATAAAAACTTACCTTTTACCTTTAAATTAATACAAATGTATATTTCCATACTGGCGACGTCGTGTTTGCTTTGCGGTATTGTACTTGTGTGCAATTATAAACTGTTGTAGCGACTGAGGAATAACGATCACTCCCTGACGCAGTGTGACTTACTTCCTTTGTTGTTGCTAATCGCGTGCATGCTTCAAAACATTCTTCGTTCGTAAACTGCGTGTGTTGTTACTTATTGCGTGAACGCTTTACTGTTTCCAATCTAACTCCTACGCATCGTAACCGGGGGAGGGGCTTGGGAGTTGGGGTATGCGGGTTTACAGTTGGCCGAGTTGTTTGCGAGCCGAATTGACGGTGAGCAGAGTTGGCTGCGGGCCAAATTCGTTGTCAGCGCCTTAATGCGCGTTTGCGTGTGAATAGAGTGCATGTCTTGTAGCTTTTCTGGTCTATAAAATACTCAAGGTGCCGTCTTGGGTCGTCAGGGCCACAACTGAAGTTTTGTTGTCGCTAACCGCGTGTATGCTTCAATACATTCTTCGTTCGTAAACTGCGTGTGTTGTTACTAAATGCGTGAACGTTTCACAGTTGCCAATTTAATCTAGATAGAATGATACGTCAATTTTATTATGAATATATAAATTTTATCTTGATCCTTCAACGCTAGCGTTTTGTTACTTCACTCCACCGTTTTGCCTAAAACTCGCGGTCTCCGCATTTACGTTTACTCAGCTGTACCACAGGCAATACAGCGTGATGTAAACGGCCAAGAGACGACGTCAACGGGTCCAAGTACATTGAGGCCGTAAATAGTAATATGACCTCATCGTAACCCAACAAAACAAGGCATACATAACTATGCTCAAAAGAAAAATGAAACATACCACTTTTTACGCATATTTTTCTAAAGGCAATTATGAGTACGCTTTTGGTAAGACTTAGTTGGTTCTTAACCGCTGGCTAACGACCCAAGATTAGACAAGAGTCACCATTGACAATCCGATCGAACGTTCGTTTATTGTCCAGTTTCACTGTACCAGAAGCATGGGAGGTGAATAATTTTTATTCTAATTTGAATATTGGCTTTAATCTGAGATGCTGCGTGATATAATATGACATGATATCAGCATTATAAAATCTTGTTCGTCTTGCTTGGATCTGGTGTGTGAAAGTAATATTCTGGCTGACTCTGCTAAAATATATCACGCACATACTGGGGGCCGCTTTCGATTTATCCCATGTCGAAGACTTCAAAGTAGCCTTCACAGACAAAATGTCTCTTTGATCAGCATGTCCAATCACATCATAGTGTTTATGGGATTGGCTGTCTCCTTGTTAACACCAGTAAGAAGTAAACTATTAGCATAATAATCCTTCAAACGTTGTCGAAATAGTACGACCTTCCCAAATTCGTCCGCCATCTTTGCTTCCTTTACATCTTACAACGGTCATCCTGTGTCTAGGTAGGTAGACCAATGAACGACGAAGAGTTAGTGATTCCTCGAATTCAGCAAAGCTTTCTTAAAAATAAACGTGTTGATTTATTATTTATTTTATGTTGTGCCTATTTATGTTTTCATAATGTATTTTATATTCAAACGTAACTGTCTTAATGTATGAGTCGCCGAGCAAGTTCCGCGATAAGAATTTGGGTCCCAGCCAGAAAATATTAAAAACCACTGGTGTACAACATCGCGCATTACGTGTCGTAAACCTTGCTGTTTACATACCTGTGTATGTATATCTTTCAATGTAACCAGTTGCGCATTTGCTAATGCCTCAATATAGGGCGTGTCCGGGTATAACATGTTCATAGCACTCGCTCCACGTCACATTGCAGAACAGAATGAGTTAGGTCGACCACGCAGTGCATACGTATTCTAGCGGAGCACCGTTATGTATACCGTTAGAAGACCTTCTACGGGAATACCGTTATGTATACCGTTAGAAGACCTTCTACGGGAATACCGTTATGTATACCGTTAGAAGACCTTCTACGGGAATACCGTTATGTATACCGTTAGAAGACCTTCTACGGGAATACCGTTATGTATACCGTTAGAAGACCTTCTACGGGAATACCGTTATGTATACCGTTAGAAGACCTTCTACGGGAATACCGTTATGTATACCGTTAGAAGACCTTCTACGGGAATACCGTTATGTATACCGTTAGAAGACCTTCTACGGGAATACCGTTATGTATACCGTTAGAAGACCTTCAACGGGAATACCGTGATGTATACCGTTAGAAGACCTTCTACGGGAATACCGTTATGTATACCGTTAGAAGACCTTCTACGGGAATACCGTTATGTATACCGTTAGAAGACCTTCTACGGGAATACCGTTATGTATACCGTTAGAAGACCTTCTACGGGAATACCGTTATGTATACCGTTAGAAGACCTTCTACGGGAATACCGTTATGTATACCGTTAGAAGACCTTCTACGGCTATATACCGTTATGTATACCGTTAGAAGACCTTCTACGGGAATACCGTAATGTATACCGTTAGAAAACCTTCTACGGGAATACCGTTATGTATACCGTTAGAAGACCTTCTACGGGAATACCGTTATGTATACCGTTAGAAGACCTTCTACGGGAATACCGTTATGTATACCGTTAGAAAACCTTCTACGGGAATACCGTTATGTATACCGTTAGAAGACCTTCTACGGGAATACCGTTATGTATACCGTTAGAAGACCTTTTACGGGAATACCGTTATGTATACCGTTAGAAGACCTTCTACGGGAATACCGTTATGTATACCGTTAGAAGACCTTCTACGGGAATACCGTTATGTATACCGTTAGAAGACCTTCTACGGGAATACCGTTATGTATACCGTTAGAAGACCTTCTACGGGAATACCGTTATGTATACCGTTAGAAGACCTTCTACGGGAATACCGTTATGTATACCGTTAGAAGACCTTCTACGGGAATACCGTTATGTATACCGTTAGAAGACCTTCTACGGGAATACCGTTATGTATACCGTTAGAAGACCTTCTACGGGAATACCGTTATGTATACCGTTAGAAGACCTTCTACGGGAATACCGTTATGTATACCGTTAGAAGACCTTCTACGGGAATACCGTTATGTATACCGTTAGAAGACCTTCTACGGGAATACCGTTATGTATACCGTTAGAAGACCTTCTACGGGAATACCGTTATGTATACCGTTAGAAGACCTTCTACGGGAATACCGTGATGTATACCGTTAGAAGACCTTCTACGGGAATACCGTTATGTATACCGTTAGAAGACCTTCTACGGGAATACCGTTATGTATACCGTTAGAAGACCTTCTACGGGAATACCGTTATGTATACCGTTAGAAGACCTTCTACGGCTATATACCGTTATGTATACCGTTAGAAGACCTTCTACGGGAATACCGTAATGTATACCGTTAGAAAACCTTCTACGGGAATACCGTTATGTATACCGTTAGAAGACCTTCTACGGGAATACCGTTATGTATACCGTTAGAAGACCTTTTACGGGAATACCGTTATGTATACCGTTAGAAGACCTTCTACGGGAATACCGTTATGTATACCGTTAGAAAACCTTCTACGGGAATACCGTTATGTATACCGTTAGAAGACCTTCTACGGGAATACCTGACCGTTTCAGTTGGAGCAGTAGAAACCGTCTTTAGAACACGTTGTTGATATCTTCGGTCAGCGTCAAGCGTGGTCCAGTTGAAGGCTCCCAATAAATTTCCAACATAACCCTCTAAATCTCCGTAAAATGTCTAACACTACCCCTCGATACCTCGAAAACATTATAACACTATCCCTCCCCTACTAGGCATTGCAACCAATCTCCAAAACTACCTCCCCCGTCCAGTCTTTCGGTGTCATGTGAAGAGCTGAGGCTCCGGCTATGCATCAGGCCTGCGCCCACCAATATCACCACCTTCCGACTCCTGTGCAACACTGGCAACTTCTTCTTCTTCCTTTTTACGACCAACATCAATATGCTTATGATTATGTCGTATGGAGGTTGCGAAGATGGCCAGCGCGGTTTTAGGATCTCTTGAATGTGTGAAAGGGGGCAGAGGATGTGGCATAGTAGAGGTGGGACAGGTAGGGTGGTAGGCAGAAGAAAGGGGGAAAGGGGAGGACTATGGGTGTGGCATTTATAGGTAGGCGGCAAGCCTGGACTTGAAGCAGTCCAGGGACTCGGCCGTCACTACCTCCTGGGGCAGACTGTTCCATTCCGGGATTGTCCTCGGGAAGAACGACATCTGCCGGTACTGTGTACTGCTGTAGGGGTTGTTGTAGCTGCAGGTGTTCTTCTTCCTGGAGCTCAGCCTGCTCCTGCTGTCTGTTGGTTCTGGCAGGTAGATGGAATTTATGGAGATGAGATGGTGGAATTTATGAAAACATCTCCAGCCGAGCTCTTTCGCGTCTCTGTTGCAGTGTGGGCCAGTCAAGGGAGTCGAGGATGGATCAACACAGGATGTTTGGTGTTGTTGGTTTGAGACCTATCTTGCTGCTCTGCTCTGCACTTTCTCTATGGTCTGGTTGTCACATGCAATGTAAGGGTCCCATGTGGTGGCTGCATATTCCAGAATCGGACGAACGAGTACCTTGTATGCGGTTTCTTTTGTTTTCTTGTTTCCAATCTTCATGTTGCGCCGGAAGAAGCTGATGGTCTTATTGGCTTTGTTTGTAGTGATGTTTATATGGGACCCCCATTTCAGGTCATCTTGTAGGTTGACACCGATATATTCTATGGTGCTGACGTTCTACAAAGTGTGTCCATGCAACTCATACGATGGTGTGATCTTCTTATTCCTTTTGCGGGTGGCACTCAACGTGCAGCATTTCTGCAGGTGGAAACTCATGGGCCACTTTTTCTCCCCGGTGGTGAGAGAATCGAGGTCTTCTTGCAGCATGTGTTTATTTTCTCTCTTTTTAACAGTATTGCAGCACCTGGTGTCGTTAGCGAACAATCGGACTTTGGACTTGATGCCTTTGGTTGTTGATGTATACTAAGAATAGACTGGGGCCAAGGACTGAGCCTTGAGGGACTCCCGAGTCCACTGGCGTGAAGTCAGATCTCTCTCCCTCCACCACCGCTGCCTGCCGTCTGCCGTCGGGAAAGCTCTCAATCCATGCACTGAATCGACATTCGATGCCATAGTGACGTAGCTTTTGGACAAACATGGTATGGCTGACTTTGTCGAAGGCTTTCGAGAAATCTAGGGCAACGGTGTCCTTCTGGTTTCCTCTCTCCAGTTCTTTGGAAGTTTCATCCATACAGCCCAGAAGCTGCGACTCGCAGGACCATCCGCGTAGGAAGCTATGCTGTCCTGGACAGAGGGTATTGTTCTTCTCGAGGTGCGACATGATGTGGCTGGTGATGATGTGCTCCGTCATCTTGCAGGCTATGCAACTGAACGAGATGGGGCGATAGTTAACTGCCTTGTATCGTTCTCCTTTCTTGAACACAGGTTTGATCTGGGCCAATTTCCAGTCAAGTGGCAGGGTTCAAGTGCTATACGAGTTGCAGAAGACCAGGGTGGGGGCAGGCGTGATTTCCTCTGTGACTGTCTTTAGGAGCTTCGTTTCGGTGCCACCAGGGCCACGGCCTTAGGATGGGTCCAGGTTTAGCTCCTTCACTCCCTCATCTGTGATATTAATGTCTTTGCAGGGTGAATAGTCTGGGAGGTCTGGCTGCGGAGGGCAGCGCAGTTTAAACTCCTAATGGTGTCCATGGGGCTGAAGACATAGCGAAACTGGTTGTTTAGAAGCTCGGCTTTTTCCTTAAGGTTTGTAATGAGCCTTCCAGCGTCTTTGAGCGAAGAGACGACTCCCACCCCCGCAGTTCGTTGTGCTTTGATGAAACTCCAGAACTTCTTCTTTGAGGTGGCTGGGTTCGCCCCGTCGTCAGAGATCAGGCTTTCTATGTGTCTCCAGTAGAGGCGGCGCAGGCGTTTATGGACAAGACGCTTCAGTGATTTGAATTTCTGTCGCAGGTCCTCATCTCCGGACTTTTCCTAGCGTTTGTGGGTCCTGTCTCTCTTCCGAAACACAGTCTTGGAATCATACTCAACCCAAGGATGGCTTGGTTTCGACTTGGTTTGCTTCTGAGGGATCTGTTCTGAGAGGGCTTGACTCAGGCCGCTTTTAAGTTCTGTCCAGATCTCTTCAACTGCACAATTTTCATCACAGGTGGTCATGATGCGATTGTCCAGTTGGCGGGCTACCTCCTTCAGGGACTACTCACATTTCACTGTGTAGATGGGAGCGATTCGTTTTGGTTGGCGCTTCTTTCGAGGATGGATATGCAGCTCCATGCAGGCTGCATTGTGGTCAGCAAGCCAGGGAGCACCTCAGTTCTGGGACGAGGTTTGGGTGCTTCGTCATGAAAAGATCTAGGAAGTTTTCTCCTCTAGTAGGTTTCTGCACCAACTGTCCCAGCATACATCTTTGATGTCATCCATGAATTTTCGGTGGATGTTCGGGTTTGGAGATCCTTTCTTCAGTGTCTTGATGGGCCAGTGCCACCCAGGAGGTTGACATCTCCGCCTGCTACAATGATGGCGTTTTTGGTGCTAGAGGCACGGTGGGCGGATTCAGCAAAGGCCTTCATGCTCTTTGTGTCCTCTGTGTGGGGTGGTAGGTAGTAGCAGCAGACCGACAGTGTGCGACGTCCTTGTAACTTTACATTCACCCACAGGATTTCACAGTCCGTGAACAATTCTGGTAGTTCAAAGGAGGTCAGGTCTTCTGAGACAGCAATGAACACTCCTCCTCCGCTCTGACCAAGTCTCTCTCTCTCTCTCTACGGTAGATGTTGAAAACCCTGGGGAAGATTTCTGCATTAGTATGCAGTGGGATCAGCCATGATTCTGTACCGAGGATTACGTCCGGTCTTGTGCTCTGGACGTAATTGCTGAATTCGGCGACTTTGCCAACAATGGACTGGCAGTTCACAGTCAAAAAGCGGAATGGCCGCCTGGCATGCTTGTCCTATTTGCTTGCACTTGATGAGGTGGATGTGTGCTACGCGTGAAAGGAGCTGTCTAGGTTAGAGTTCGATGTTATACTGTGTTGGGTTGTGCTTAGGCCATGTAGGTTAAAGGCAACATAGCTATGGTTGGTATTTGCACAGATAACGCAGTGCAAATATGACTTCATTTCTGCCAAGGTAATCGCAGGAGCCACTGTTTATGTTCTGGCATCCTACGTGGAACCCTTGTCCACATGATTCGCAAGCAATTCCCCGCTGGTCCCAGCCAATGGAGCGGTCACACATATGCCACAGGGGTAGTGCATGTCTTCGTCTGGGCGGTCATATGGTATTTGAGGCGAAGTCGGGGAAGTTGCGGCTTGTTGGGGAGAATTTAGATGCAACATGATGAGGCACACAATAAACAGGTAAGGTACTGAATAGTGTAATCGTTTTCTGGTAACTGACATCAGGCTAGAGTCCGATGGAGTAAACGAAGTATACCGTATCTTACGACAAAATGTCAGTGGTTCAGGTTGTCATGAAAGCCGCCATCCGCCATGTTTGTTTATGTTTTGAAAGTTCATAGGCACCGCTCGATATAGATTTTCTTGGCGGAAACGGTAAGGAAAACGAACAATCGCGCCTACTTTTGCTTCAGGGGAGGGCATAGTAAGTGATATGTAAGAAATAGCACAGTTTTATAGGCTATGAAAATCTGTTTTTCAAAAGAAGAAAAAACAGCGGGAAAACAGCAGAGCTCACGGAAATGACGTATGGATTTCCGTGCACGCGCAACCCTCATTCTACAAGATGCACCAACAGATCAAAGCGTTGAGCGTCCACAGGTTCATACGTATGTAGTGGTGATACATGACGCAACACATTTACCACGATGGATTACGAAGAATCAGACTAATTATCAATTCCAAATGTCCTTCTAACAATATGCTTGCAAGTGATTCCCTGCCCCAAAGACCGTGATTGCGCTGGGAATTTGTGCTACTTGATGCAGTGGAACAATGCCCAGACAGACCTCGCCCTCTTGACAGCATTTGAACCAAACGTAACTCCTATTGAAGGCAACACATGCCGGGGTGCAACAGGACGAGGAAATGTTCGGCTTCTCGATGACCGAATACTCATCTGAAAATTGGCCGACTTTATCAAATATATAATATACATTTGATAAAGTCGGCCAATTTATATTATAAATTCTACTTTCACACTGCAAGCATTAATTGTCGGTGGGTCTACTTGTCCGACGTATTATAGTCCTAGCTGTCCGGTTACCTTTTGATGCATACAAATGCAAATGTTTCAGTTGGCAGCGATTTTCCAGCATCAAATACACGTGCAACAGGCATTACTAACTGTGAATTTATCTTCCCAATTCTGCATTTATAATGCTTGATAAAATTGATTGAATAGATTATCTATTCGTGTATTACTTGTCTGGCACCAGTAAATGTAAATGATACAGACAGCCATGCATATAGACCGCTCGTCTATCAAGGGCATGGACCAAAGTACAACACCCTCCTGGAGGCTCATCGGAAAAAAAATCACATTTAACATTCTTCTCTTAATCTTCTGTATATTGTTCGCGCTTGCACGACCCTATATCCCAGAGCTTCCCGGAAACTTCAAAGGCGCACACAGCGCTAGTAAACTGTGTTTAAAAGGTACACATTGCACGCCTCAAAACATGTTTTTTTTAAAGCTTTACCACTGTCATGGAACAATCCGCTCCGTCTATAATACGTTGCTATTCCACCGTATATTTAAATACAGCTCTGAAACACAAATATATAGCATGTACATCTAATGTATCAGAACAACAAAACTGTAGTAATTTCTTAAAACAACTAAGAAATATCCAGATCCTATGCCAAGTTTCTTAACAGGTGATTATGCATGCAACTTGATCTAACTTGATTTCACTCTTCAGCGTCTCGGCAAGCTTCCGTTGCCGTCTTCTAAAATTGCATTGTGGGATTTATGTTCTCCATCCGCTCGCCAGATATTTTGGCGACAAGCTCACCCGCCTGGTGGAGCCACTACTCTGGTGTTTCCGATGCGTTGTTGTTCTAATCCAGATGGCATCATTGATCCATCGCTTACATCATCGCATATACCACCTGTTCTTTTCCCCGTCACCTTGGCGCATGACACAGTTGTTTGCGTTGGTACGATGTGTCGTTGCCTTCGTGTAAGTTCTATCGTTACTGATTCTCTGCTTTAATCATGAATACATTACCTGAATGTGATTGTTACAATCGCCTTCTCGCCTTCTCGCCTTCTCGCCTACCTCAAGTCATGTACCAACTGTCTCCATATGTCCCCAACGTAAGTGTGATTACTGCTTGTGCATGGGATCTGGAATGCTAAGTCGGTTTTACTCCACTTCGATAACATAACGTAACACATTCTTTATTGCTTCTAGTGAAGAATACAGGGCGTACTTTGGATGTACAAGTATTTTCGTGTAGGACGGCCAGCTCGTCGTGCCACAGGGCGAGCAGAAGAACAAATGAAACCCTATAACTTGCTTCCCGAAGAAGGCAACATAAATATGCCAAAACGTGGAACATTGAGTATATGTACTTTTAATGTGTGGCGAAGAAATAAAATTTGACTCTAATTTATTTTCCCAATTTGAACAGTATTACCAATGATGCTGTAATGCGTTTTGACCAGCGCTATAAAAACGAGGTTGTTGTTATAGTGTTTATGGTTACCGTTACTGTTGTGTTATTTTTCTTGCCAATGTGTTCCCGCTACTTAAACATGAGTTATCATTTTATGCACGGTCGGACTGTCAGACGATAACGTCATTGCACTGTACACGTACAACACTTCGTAGCTGTATCAAGCAATGCCTCTACCTGTAGGATGCTATCTCGCACATTAACGATACATCTGTGAGGTAGTATAGATTACATATAGGCGATAATATCAGATTATAGATAATTATGTCGGTACACGTAGACAAGCACAGTGGAGAAATATGTTGTTTTACTCGGATTCGGTCGTAACGCTATTTATGCGTAATCCCACGTCACCTGAATGTTATCCATGTGATTAGATGAATGCAGTATCTGGCAACACGTGCATTATGTGACTATGAACTATGCCCGTGCGAACACAGGTGCGTTAGGGAAAATGTGCACAAAAGAGAAACAGGTTACTGATACATATTTTATTATAGGCTATGTAAAATTGACATTGTGGTTTACGTCCCCGTGTCTCGTTTGTTCGCAACAATCTTCAACACGGTGATGCCCTTGTGTTCAGGTAGCATTGTTACATTACAAACCGTACAAATGACAACAATTATTCTTTAAGCAATGCGGTCTGATACCGAAGATATGTACTAATTGGGTTTTACATAAAGCAGGTATCAATATGTCGATAACTTCAATTTCAATACCAGTGGCCAGGTTCATGGTGTAACAGTAATCGTCTCTCAGAATTTGTGACGTGTTTCGGTTATGTCTACACACAATGTCATGATACAAACAAGTTGTGTTACATCAACCAACATGTCACAGTCAACTGGTTTTTTCCAATAACGAATCCAGATTTTGATTTCCTTCTAGCGGAGACGGATGAAAGCTATGGACGTAGTCTACCCAATTTATTAATATTATGTTTTTCTCAGTGATACGTTACACCCACGTCTACTAAATCGACATAAACGCATTATTTTTGTGCGAGGTGGATATTCGCTCTCAGTGCACCATGCTCTCTATCTGTGCGCTGCATCAGTCACATCGTGGCGATAGTGTTGTGTGCGTCTTATCGCTCTGTCGCCCACCAATCACGATGAACACAACCTGCAGGTACATGTGTCGGACATACAGATATACTCGCCTCATTGCTATGCCGCGGCCGAGTGAGGCAACTGCGAGGCAGTGCGAGGTGTGCGTGGGACAACGTATAAGAAGAGAGCGGACGGCGTGTGTCGTCCTATTGCCCTGACTCGCGGCGCAACAGAAGCACGATGAAGCTAGGCGACATGTCACTGCGCCTACTGCTACTGGCCATTGTCGTCGCAACAACCGCAGGTGAAGCTTCGTTGTGAGATCGTGCATACGTTTGTGGGAAAATGAGGAACTACTGAGCTTTGTTAATTATGATTGTATTTAGTTTCGGTTAATTGTTTTGTGATCGAAAACTGTTGTCATAGCTTTGTTTAGTACATAATTATATGGCGTCTTGCGTATACAATTTGTATATTAATATAGACGTCATATGCATAAATCTGCGTATTCTCTGTGTATATGTGTATGCATATGAGTCTTATTGCACTGAAGTACTTGCAACAATACGCAGTTTGGTTGGATACATAATACTAACTTAGATTGGCATTATTTACATCATTATGCAAATTCGTTCCATTAGTTGGTGTTCTTCTTGTAGGAATCAAATACAAACGAGTATGTTACTTCACCAACTGGTCTCAATATCGACCTGGCGACGCCAAGTTCCAAGTGTCCAATATTGACACATCGCTTTGCTCCCACATCATTTATGCCTTCGCAACGATGGCGAGTCACAAGCTGAAGGCGTACGAGTGGAACGACGAGGGCGCCACCGGACAGTAAGTGAACATAACATGTCGCAGCGCCGCCTCTCGGTCATGTATTTTCTGATACCGTCACATGAAACGTTTAACCCAAAGCATGTTGCGTGTTTGATATAATGCTTATCAAAGCTAGTGGACGAGTAGTCAGCAGAATATATGGCAAAACTGAACGCAGCAAGAGTGTTCCTTCTAAATTAATATTATATTGTTTCGACTAGGTATATGTCACATTTTAGCATAACGGTTTCATCGCAGCAATACATTTTACGTTAAAATAAACTGTTAAATATGTTCTAAGATATATGTTCCAATTCACGGACACGCCTATTTTATAATTAATTCTATGATGTGTGTAATATTTTTTATTCTTTACCATTAATCCGTTCCTGTATCCACCATTGAAGGTACGCGAAGGTGACGGCTTTGTCAAACCGGAAGCTGAAGGTGCTTCTCGCTGTCGGTGGATGGAACTTTGGCACAGCAAAGATGACGGCGATGTTAGCAACCAAAACAACGCGAACTATCTTCGTCACGTCGAGCATAACCTTCCTGCGTAAACGCAATTTCGACGGCCTCGATCTCGATTTCGAGTACCCCGGAGCCCGTGGGAGTCCAGCGGTAGACAAAAAGAGGTTCACGCTGCTCTGTAAGGTAATGCTCGGCTATAGCTGGTGTAACAAGGTCTTCACTTAGGGGAGCACGTTTTGACTTCTTTCGTGTATGACGGCATCAATGTTTCTTCCTGTGCTTGGAATCGTGATGCAATATCATCATTCTCATTGGTGGAGTCAGAACAGACGATTGTAAAAGGACAGTAATGACGAGGTCGATGTTGAATTAAAATGTAATACACCATTAATCACGTTGCCCCCGAATGACTTTCAATCATTAACAGGATAAGCTATGCTAGTATATTAATTCCAATAACACTGTGACTTCTTATGACAGGAACTTCGCGCCGCCTTCGTGGCTGAAGGCAGGAGAACGCGGCGGCCCCGGCTTCTGCTCAGTGCCGCTGTGGCAGCCGGACATAAGAACATTGATAATGGATACGAGGTGGCAAAAGTGGCAAGGTACAGCATCATCTGTCATTCATAAAATCCTTCCAAACCTATTAGTACTATGCGACATGGTGTTGAAGTGACTCTACATGGTTTTGAAGTGATTTTTCACACGCATACGTATACGCATGACGCACAAGCACACATGCGTGCGCGCGCGTGTGTGTGTGTGTGTGTGTGTGTGTGTGTGTGTGTGTGTGTGTGTGTGTGTGTGTGTGTGTGTGTGTGTGTGTGTGTACGTTCGCGTGCGTGTGTGTGCGTGCGTGCGTGCGTGCCTTAAGGTAAGACCACCGATATTCGTACAGTTACAATTCTAAGCAGATTGGACTGTATTATTATCCACTATCTAAATTTAACAGCATCATTTTTACACTTTCAAGAGTTATATTTGATAGTAAGCATGGTACGTCACTAGTTAATGGAATACATGGTTCTGCATTCCGTGCTCCAGGTCGTTGGACTGGATCAATCTGATGTCGTACGACCTTCATGGTCACTGGGATGCGACGACGGGCACTGTAGGGCCGTTGTACCCGCGGTCGGGAGAGACCGGAGCCGAGAGAGAGCTCAACGTCGTACGTATCGAAGACTTGGTTGATCAAATAGCCTTATCTTACAGTAATGTATTTTGTGTGTTGTCCCTAAACCTAAGAATGCGTTTAAAACAACCGATTGATACGTGATGGTCAAGGAATAATAACATAGTGTTGCTTAAAATATACATTCCTGTCGCTTGTATAAAATTAAATGGGCAAAGTGTCGTGTCTTGAATGTATATTATTATCAATTGAACATTATATACCAACAATGTATAGTTTTGGCTATCAGTGTTCAGACAAATTTCTATAGAGTAGATACTGTAGAAAACGAACATTATTGATAAATAATACGTGACGAGAACATTATATGTTTAGCTTCGCTATGTCATCAGAAATGTGGAGGTACGACTTGCTGTTGATAGGAATGGGCCGCAAAGTACTGGGCGAGGAATGGGTGTCCGAAGCGGAAGTTGGTCATCGGAATGGCCTTCTACGGCCGCTCATTCACACTCTCTAATGCAGCGAGTAACTCGGTCGGTGCTCCCCGTCGAGGCAAAGGACCCCAGGGAGCCTTCACGAGAGAAGCCGGCTTCTATTCCTACCAGGAGGTAACGCGTGTGGATTAACAAACGAACCCAATGAATGAAAGTAGAATTGAATGAGCGTTTGTGCGTGTGCGCGTGTATGTATATGCGTGTATGTGTGTGCGCTTGTGTGCATGCGTGCGTGTGTGTGAGTGTGTGTGTGTATGTATGTACATATGTAGATATGTTCGCATGTACATACGTGTGTATGTGCATAATACATACATTCGTGCTTTGCTATCCGGTGCGCCATGTTGCTGTAGGTTTGTCGGATGTTCATCTACGGAGGCGGAACACAGAAGTGGCAGAGTGAACAGAAGGTGCCGTACGCCTACAAGGGCACGACGTGGGTCGGCTACGAGGACCCGCTCAGTCTACAGGAGAAGGTATGCCGAGAACCTGTCCTATTCTCACACCATATTAGTGAGTACTGCTGCAACGTGAACACAGATGCGACGCGGTCATGTGTGAGTTGCTACAGACGTTGTTTGTGTTGTTCAGGTGAAGTGGATGAAGAAGAACAGGTTTGGAGGCTGGATGATGTGGAGCTTCGACATGGACGACTTCAACGGCCGCTTCTGTAACACGGGCAACTACCCGCTGCTGAAGACATTGAACGGAGCGCTCAAGGGAACCACCAAATACGTCACGTAGGAATCATGTGCTACATTATGTGGAAAATGTTGTCTTCTAAAGGGAAACAAAAGACAACTGTTTGTTATTGTGCACCAGAAAAGTTAATAGAAACTATAACCATTTGCAACTACACTGTGCGTGTTCACGTTTGTGGGTAACTCAGAAAGCGGTATCAAACTGGAAAAAACGCGCGACGATCGATATGTACGACGAATACGCTGGCTCATTTATATTTGTTACCCGTATTCCCTTCGACTCGGAAGCTTTTATATGCATGAAGATTTGTTATAATGCATTTCCGTGCACCATGCGGACGTCACATTTTACAGATTATAGCGACAAAGCAAATTCAGCGGTTATTTACGTCGTGTGCTGCTGCACTTACTATGGGAATTTGGGTTAAAACATCACATAATGCACATAAAACAACTTGCATAATGTAAACTGGCATAATCAGTTGGGAACATGCCGTGACAAAAGCTAACAAATGGTTTGCCGAAATAATAGGTTTGTTGAGCGTCGTAAATATAACAAGTATTCCCAATTCGGCGACAGGTAACCGGGACAAGTAGAAACTCGTGACGTCAGCATTTCTACGCAAATGGCGCTCTTCATTAAACTTTAATTTTGTCTGCAATAAGATTATTCTAGAAAACTACTGGTATAATAGTAGTTGCTAATTGTCAGTTTATTTATTAACACGTTTAGATGCGCAAACAGTGTCTTTTGTTTCCTTTTAAATAATTGATTATTACCTCGTTTTTCACACCGTTTTAATTGATAATGTTCAAATCATGCAATGCTCAGAAGCTTGTTTTTTAAAGTGTCAATAACAATATTTCTTTTAGTATATATTTTAGTATATAGCACTTTTCTGCTGCGATCTGTTGACAGTGGGACAGGTTGCATCTATTTAAACTAGATTCGCAGGGGGGACTCACAGAAAAGCCTGAAACTGAAGGCATAGATAAAGACAGCACAAATAAATCAGCAAAAAACGGTCTAGAAACTCTTCTGAAGCTGGATATAAATGTGTTTGTTTAAACGCAAGGAGTATAGTAAAAAATGAACTAAACATTATGGTAGAAGATATTGACCCTCACATACTAGGTATAACCGAATCCTGGATCACCACCGATATATCAGATGCCGAATTGGGACTGACATGATATGTAATGTTTAGGAAAGATAGAATAGGAAGAAAGGGAGGTGGAGTTATTTTATATATTAAAGAATCTATCCAGGCTTATGAAATAAAATTAGAAAGAGAAGCAGATTGCGAAGAAGCTGTTTGATGTAACATATTTACAGGAAACTCAACATTAACAATTGGGTTAGTTTATCGAAGTCCAAACATAAGCATAGAAGAGAATGAAAAAATACAAAACGCTATAAGGGAAGTAAGCAAACGGGACTGTATTATTATGGGGGATTTTAACCATGGGCATATACAATGGAAATCTGTACAGAGTATGGGGAGTGAGGACCACAAGTTTTTAGTTTTAGTTCAAGATACTTTCCTTTCTCAACATGTGCTAGAACCAACCAGGGGTGAGAATGTGTTAGACATAGTGTTGTCCTCACAGAATTAATTAGTTGACAATGTCAATATATGTGAGCCACTGGGGAGTACTGATCACAACCAGATACATGTTACCATCAAAGTAATATCAGAAAGGAATAGTAAAAAGCAGGAGAAATTTCCACAAAGCAAGATATAAGGACATGAAGAAATATTTAGCAAAGATAGACTGGAATAACACACTGAAAAATAAGACAGCAACAGAATGCTGGAATATATTAAGAGTGAAATTAAGTGCATAGTCGATAAATTTGTACCCTTCAAAAAACAAGGGAAACGGTCCAAAAAGAAACACTTATCGAAAGAAGCCATTAGAAAAATTTAGTATAAACAAATGATGTGGAAGTCATATGGATGTACTGGAAATGATGAAGACTACAACAGTTATAAAGAAGCACTTAACCAAGCTACAGCTGAAATTAGAAATTCAAAGAGAAGCTATGAACAACAATTAGCTAGTAATATAAAACATGACAGCAAGAGTTTTTATGCGTATGTTCGAAGCAAACAGAAAGTTCAAGATAATGACGGTCATCTAGACGATAGTGCTGGAAATATAATATCAGAGGGATTATTAGTGTCAGATGACATTAATGAGTACTTTAGTTCAGTGTTTACCAGGGAAGATATTAGTTCACTGCCAGGTACCAGAGGCTAAGTTCAAGGGGGCAGATTCAGACTATTTAGGACAATTAATTGTAACCCCGGAAATGGTAGCTAAGAAAATAAGGGCTATGAAGGATAATAAATCACCTGGAGTGGGTGGGATTCCTCCAAACTACTATTGGAAATTGTAGAACAAATTAGCGTACCGCTTGCAACAGTTTTCGATTTGTCATTAGAAGAGGGAGTTGTTCCTTTAGAATGGAAAGAGGCAAACATTATACCGTTATTAAAAAAAGGTTCGAGAAACAAATCAGAGAACTATAGACCAGTGAGTTTAACATCAGTGATTTGCAAATTATTAGAAAGACTAATTAAAGATCACTTGGTGGATTTTCTTGTTAAACATAACTTGATAAACCCATCTCAACATCGGTTTTTTTTAAAGCGAGGTCATGTTTAACAAATATGTTACGTTTTTTGGAAGACATCACTAAGTGGGTAGATGAGGGATCACCAATAGATATCGTCTACTTAGATTTTCAAAAAGCTATCGACAAAGTACCACATCAAAGATTACTGCTTAAACTTAAGGCCCATGGCATAGGAAATGATATAATAAACTGAATAGAAAAATGGCTGATTGACAGAAGACAACGTGTAGTAGTTGATGGGGAGGCTTCAAACTGGAAATCGGTATTGAGTGGGGTACCACAGGGATACTAAATTAAAAAAAAAATTGGGATCTTACTTACGAAATACGCCTAAAAAATGCGGCTTAACAACACTAGAGACCAGGAGATTAGATAGTGTGTAGTGTTTAAAATAATGAATGGTTATAAAAATATTGATAGAAATATTTTTTTCTCAGTTAAGAAAGGTAGAAGGACTAGAGGACTTGAAGTTACATTAGGAAAGGAGCAGTGTAGATTAGATATAAGAACGTTCTCATCTTCACAAAGGACTGTAAATGAATAGAACAGATTATCTGCTGATTGTGTGGGTGCCAGTAGCGTGAATATTTAAAAAAATTAAATCGACACATATCTCAGAAGGGCGGGATACACATAGATAAAAGGGTCGGACTCTCGATAAGCCAAAGGGCTTCCTTGTCCACCTGCCACCTAGAGTTAATTCTCTGGGTGGCAATCTTGTTAAATCTTGTTAAATGTTAAAACAAAAACGTCATACAATTGTCAAGCCAGAATGCGTTTAATTGGTATTGTTTCATTTGCTTGACTGCATTGACATGCTATAGTAAAGTTTATGGAAGTTGTTAAGATGTTAAGAATGGGTCTGTTTTAATTAAAGTGTACGTTGTGTTAGGCCGAAATCGGGCGGAGGCTCTGGCAGTCGGACAACGAAACAAACAACACCGCCAACTACAACAGCGTCATCTGGAGGCAGCGGAGGTGTGTAAACATAATGAATGTTAACCGTATGCTATGCTGTCATCAACAAGTTGTATCTGTGTGTGATCTACGTGTTTCTGTGAACCACATGGGCTATGCAAAACTGTCACGTTTCCCTGAACGCAGCGTTCACAATCTTTCAAATGACCATAATTTATCAGCTAACGTTTTTGTCAAAGTGCAGTTCTCGGTGTCTCTCCATTGTGTTGTTCCTTCTCTTTCTTATTTTGTGTCGTCTTCATAGCTGTAATAATCTTCATGTCATCTTAAAGTACATGAACGGAACATCTCGTTTGGAAGATCTGTTACCTGGTCACGCATTCACTCATTTTATTACTTAATCACATGCTCACATAGTCACACAGTCAAACTCTCACTCTCCTTGGTGATAACGTCGCCGATTCATTCATTCATTCCACCCACCTTCATACGTCAATATGCATGTGCGCGCCTCCCTTTGTTCACACTCCACGAGAGTAGTTATAAGGAGGTTTCGGAGCCTAAAATGGAGATCCAAAACCTCCTTATAACTACTCATGAGAGCACCTCACTAGTCCGTCTCTCGTCCACACACGTAAGGCGGTGGCGACGAGTTTTGTTCCTCGAGGAGAGATGGCTACTACCAGAAGAAGAGCGACTGCAGCAAGTTCTACCGTTGCGTCGGTGGTCGCACCTTCAACTTCCACTGTCCCCACGAGCTCATATTCGACCCCGCCACCGGCCGGTGCAACTACCGGGACAACGTCGCCAGGAGGTACCGCAGGAGGTGCAGGCTACTCGGCTAGCCAGACCTGCCAGTCAACTAGGATATACATAAACGATGTATGCTCACTGTACAATGAATAAATTATGTATAATAATGTGGGCACGCCGCGTGTTGTTCGCGTGTGTAGAAATGCCGTCACATGAATGATATTTTTTACTAATTTTACAATCAGTTTACCTTTTCTCTTTTAAACTGACTGTGAAACAAGTAAAAGTATCACTCATTTGAACCATCCATCTGATGAACCTCTT
Organism: Escarpia spicata; assembly: GCA_963995525.1. Taxonomy (NCBI): domain Eukaryota; kingdom Metazoa; phylum Annelida; class Polychaeta; order Sabellida; family Siboglinidae; genus Escarpia; species Escarpia spicata. The sequence continues at coordinate 37,774,470 of OZ023210.1, forward strand.
CACTCATATGCCGTCACATGACAATAAGATATTTGTTATTATTTTCAGTGATTATTTCATGTGTATTCATTATATTTTTACCATTATGCAGGTGTGCCTTTTTGTCGAAGTAGTATATGATCCCAATCAATGATACTCGGATGTAAACGAATGTCACAAGGCTATTGTAAGTGTTTGGTTCTTGGCACACTGTGTAGGCTCTATGCTGTGACCAAGTGGATGGCTAGATCAGGTATAGGTCACCACCCACAACAGGGACACGCAACTTCTGTTTACATATAATATATATATATACATACATACATATATAACACACACATACATATATGTTATGTATATATATATATATATATATATATATATATATGTATGTTATGTGTGTGTATATATATATATATTATATGCATACATGCATATACATCCATGTATTTACGTGGCACACCGTTCACAGTGAGTACGTTTGAATACATTATGTTGTTGAACATGCGAACACAACGTCATGAGATCACCCACACTGAAGCCGTATTAGTTATCTGCTTACGAGAAGGTGACACGGTAACAGCACGAACTGCGAGTATGCTAACGAACTGCGAGTATGCTAACGAACTGCGAGTATGCTAACGAACTGCGAGTATGCCAACGAACTGCGAGTATGCTAACGAACTGCGAGTATGCTAACGAACTGAGAAGAAACTCAATATTTTGCCGACGTGTGTGAATATATTGTTGTCCGTCCTTCGCGAAACGAAAATTACCATATTTCACCATTGCTCATTCGTTATTTGTTTGGTTAGTTTTTATTAATTTTGATGAGTCCGAAGGTGGCTGGTCACTCCAATCTATGCACGAAATGTACACGCTCACACGGGACAGTACACTATTAATGAGAGGTCCGTATGCCTATGAGCCCATTGGGAACAATATGTCGTAACAACAACGTCTTGTGATAATGAGTTAATACTTAGCATTTACAGGGCATTCCTAGATTAATTTTCCTATTTTGACAGGAATACAAAACTAAGAAATATATATAGAACATGGAGTTTCGTCTTATAGTCCAACGCAATGAATTTATATTGACATAGGTTTCTTTAAATACGTCATTTCTGTGGGTAGAATGGTGGTCGTGCAAGAGAATACCCCCTCATCACCGTAGTACATTTACCGACTCCATGGGCTTATCCCACTATTCCCGGGGCGGTGGTGTTGACAGTGAAATTGTTGACAGTGGTTCTTTCTCGTTTTATCGCTCTGACTTGGTCTCAACTAGCCACGAGGCACATTGGGCCTTCCCTTGCACCGTCGCCATTACTCGTACTATTACGTACACTACTAAGTGGAGAGACATTTGAAAATAAACCTGTATAAGCACAACGTCTTTCAGTTGGGTCACAGGATGATGCAAACTAGAAGCTTGTATCGGTGAAAATGTTCCACAAGGTGCACAAATAATTTATATAGTTTTACCTCAACTATGAAATTGAAACTTACGTTTCGACTGCTGTCGGCAGTTATCATCAGGAACTCAATTGTTCTTCTTCTGCTCGCTAGATGGTGTAGTGAGCTGGCTATTCCACATGTAGCTGAGTATGTGACCTCCCTCGTCTCGCTTAATGATTGATAGGAGTCGTTTATCGGATCCATGTGATCACTTTGAATTATCGTGCGCGCTTATCTTTTTTCTGTCATCTTTTTTCTCTATCGACCATCCTGACACACGCCCAGTCTACAACACAGTAGTGTCAGCCACGTGTGTGATAGCCTGTTCGCTACACCATCTAATGAGCAAAGGAAAATCAATCACTCTTGTTGAAACCTGCCGATGGCAGTCGAAACGTTGGTGAAAGCTTCAGTTTTATAGTTGTGATATATATTTTTTTTAAATCGAGTTATTTTTTAAATACATGCATGCATGTCTTTTTTCTGTTTACATTCAAACGATGACAAATAATTTATGAACACTACGGACATATGTAATATCTAGCAGGCCAAATTTGGCCCGCGGATGTTTTCCAGCTAGCCCGCGAGACCCAAGCTATTAACTGGAAATTGTCAAGAACGACACAAAACGATCATGTTCAATCACACAAGAATGTTCTTTGGCTGAGCCGTGGAGCCGTTCTGGCGAGATATAAATATGATGTTTTGTTTTAGTTTTTCCATGGATTTGGCGGGCCTGCTGCTCAACTAAAAGATACAGAGTTTCTAGCTCAGCTCAGTTCTGACACTCATTTTCGGACATTTGAATATGTTGAATATACTTTTTCGGGGAAGACTAATTAGCAGTGGAAGTTTCTGCAGCTGGCATCTTTAAATTCATGTCAGAACGACAACTTTCTACATCTCACAGTCAACAAATTAGTTTACGGCGAAGACGATGCGCGTTTCTAATATGCCAACCCGGTGTTTGACAGAGTGCTGGATAGTCTACATGCCGCCTTCAGTGGTCGATTTGCCGACTTCGCTGTTTCTTTGCAATTTCGTTTACCGCTCAGCCTAACGTTGTTTGAAGTGTTAGCAATCACTGGGAGATTACAAAGCTGCTTGAAACAAAGATGTTTCACTATGAAAAAAATCCCGTTTTTATGAGCTATGTAAGTGTCGATTGCCTGTGACAAAGCAGATGTGGTTGGTACGTTTCGGCAACATTTGGTTGATTGATATGGGAATTCCCTACGACGAATCACATTACGAACACCTTCGATTCTATCGTTTGAAGATTGCTTTGCGATTTCGTTGCTCTCTCCACGCAGTAGTACGCCTAATTTCTAGAAGAATATGCTGCGTCTGAGAGATAGCTGAACACCATTTCACCTACATGTAAACAACGTTTGTGGAACATATAGCTCAAATGCATCAGCCGCTTTATAAACTGACCTTGCTAAATCCGAAGTATGTCCAACGTGATGTTAATAGTTTTGTTACCACTCATACCATTCATGCCTAAATACGAACCGGTTGCGCCGTAATGTTTTGCTTTAATTTACACACCATTGTGCGGACTCATCTGCCACTAATCATTGCAACTGCCCCATTGAACGTTTTCTAACTTGCACATATTCTAAATTGATAGTTTTCCAGATTGCATCTGTTCCACTTACAACATCTCCCAGATTGAACTTGTTCAGTATTAGTTGTACAGAGACCTGGGATAATACGGGAGAAAGAGGATGTTCCTAAGCATGTCACACAAAGGGGCAGGCAAATTAAATTAACGTAAACCTTAGATTTGACCTACACGCACTGGCGCACGCACACGCACACGCACACGCGCACGCGCACGCACATGCGCACAGGCACACACACACATTGATAATACACCAATAATCAGGATGTAAGAAGATACACGAGGAGATGAAATGTGCGGAGGTTTCATGTTGACAATATGCGGGCTTGAAGCAGCAATGACAGGCATTCTCTCGATACAGGAAAAATATTACTATAATGATCAATTAATAATAAATTAATATCACAATTACAAACATATTGTTTAAAGTAAGTGTCATACTAAGCGGCAAAAGGCGGTAGTTGGTCAGAACCGATCAACGGAAGAAGGTTTGGTGTGCTCAACTTCAATTTTCAGTCGAATTTTATTAAATTGGTCGATCTTTCTTACAAATTATTTATCTGCTGGTGTGTTTACGACAACGCGTAATATAAAGGTAATTCTCAGTCAGTACGTTTCTTGTTTGACAAATGCCCAAAGGTCCTTATTGTTCATGATTACATCTCATGATTATTGTTTTGTTGCGCCTCCGAGCCCAGGTTAAGGAGGATATAGACGCCATAAAGGTATACTGTTATTATTGTGTTACGGCTGAAACGTTGAAATGTTGATTGATTGATTGATTGATTGATTGATTGATTGATTGATTGATTGGTTGGTTGGTTGGTTGGTCGGTTGGTTGATTGATTGATTCCCACATTATCAAGGAATCACTTGCGTTTGTCATATATCATGTATTTCTTTTAACGCGTACCTTCCTGATTTGTCTGTGTTTCAACGGTATAGTGGGTAGTTTGTTCGTACGACTAATGAGTAATTATCACATGGGCTATGGGTGATAGACCTATGACATGTTAAATGTTACACTAAATACATAAACGCCTTCTTTTTGCAGGAGCCAGGTATAAACGAGTATGTTACTTCACCAACTGGTCTCAATACCGACCTGGCGATGCCAAGTTCCAAGTGTCCAATATTGACACATCGCTTTGCTCCCACATCATTTATGCCTTCGCAACGATGGCGAATCACAAGCTGAAGGCGTACGAGTGGAACGACGAAGGCGCCACCGGACAGTGAGTGAACATACATTCGTTCCTTTGTTCTCTATCAAAACGTAACTTATTGGTCACAATTGTGGTCACGGTTGTCACAAACTTTAATGACGTTAATGACTTTTATCCATTTCACAACCGGTGTGCCAGTGACCCTAAATCTACTGAATAATCTAATTACAGGCGGAAACACCGACTTTAGATGCAATATAAGTGTGTGTTATTGTGTGGCATTATTTGTAAGTTGTATGGTTGATGGTTCCTAACTATCGCGTCATTGGTTGTTTGTTTGTTGTGTCTCTGTGCCCGCTGAGCCCATCACTTTGTGTTTAACTTGTAGTCATTATGTTGTTGTGCACAGCTGCCGCACCAGTCAAGCAGATTCAATAACGGAAATGCAGCTGTTCAGAGCCTAACTACGTGTTAGAGGGTGACTAATAAATCATCAGTAAATCATGCATACTATGAAACAGTATGTAACGTACTAGTATTAAAACAAAAATATTTAGCATACTAATATTCTTGAACGTATCGTTCCAATAATCGTTTAAAAAAAATGTTATTTGTCGGTAATCATTGTATGGCAAACGATGGGGCTACGATAGTCCCTTTCTTCTAAAAGTAACATTCCATGGTCATGACCTTGCATGCATCTCTGTCCATCATTAATCTGTTCCTGTATCCACCATTGAAGGTACGCGAAGGTGACGGCTTTGAAGCAGTCAAACCGGAAGTTGAAGGTGCTTCTCGCTGTCGGTGGATGGAACTTTGGTACACCAAAGATGACGGCGATGTTAGCAACCAAAGCCACGCGGACGACCTTCGTCACGTCGAGCATAGTCTTTCTGCGCAAGCGCAACTTCGACGGCCTCGATCTCGACTTCGAGTACCCAGGAGCCCGCGGGAGTCCAGCGGTAGACAAACAGCGGTTCACGCTGCTCTGCAAGGTAACCATGCTGAATTTGTGTTTACGATTGCTTGCTATATGTGCATGGTATATGTGACTTTTATTGTTATTGAATGTGTTTGCAGGAACTTCGCGCCGCCTTTGTGGCTGAAGGCAAGAAAACGCGGCGGCCCCGGCTTCTGCTCAGTGCCGCTGTGGCTGCCGGACATGCGAACATCGACAACGGATACGAGGTGGCAAAAGTATCAAGGTAAGATTTTTTCGCAATCCCCAAATCAGTTTGTAATTGATTTGGTTTTCATATTCAACGTAGCACCAAGGGTTTTCGATAAATTAGTTATATCAGTCAGACAGTTAATGCCATCCACCATAATAGTTGTATTTCACATTATTTACGCTTCTCATTTTGACTCTGATAATCCCCACAAATAAGCTGATGTAAAAGAGTGTGCTCATGTGCCTACAAATACGCAATACACAACCACGAAATAACAATGTAGCATAAAAAATTAAGCAGACATCAACACCTTTTCCAAATTGATTTCATCAGCACCGAAATGTATCGTGTATAATATTATATACTGACATGTTTGCTTGCGTATGTCTTGCATTGTTCGCGTTAGGTCATTGGACTGGATCAATCTGATGTCGTACGACCTGCACGGTCACTGGGATGCGACGACGGGCATTGTAGCGCCGTTGTACCCGCGGTCGGGAGAGACCGGAGCCCAGAGAGAGCTTAATGTCGTAAGTGACGATGACAATGACAATGAATATAGTTTATTTTGGTCAATAATCAATGCCTACGTGTGGTGCTTACGCTAACTGTCGTCCCTTAGATAAAGTCGCTGTCAACAACTGAACATGAACATGTTGGACGACTTCGGTTGGCTGGGATACGTGTCGACAACTGAATATTCTGGTTGACGCAACCTTACTATGATTATGTGTTACGAATACGGAAATACATATTTGTTGACGGTATCACGTGTAATGCAATAACTCTCGTCCATATTAACAAGGACATGCTGCATAGATCAACACGAGTATGCGCAAACGTAGATATCAGCTTTAAATATATTGGCACAAAACCATAGGACCTATACATTTTATCCGTTTCACATTAACCGGACATTAACGAAATGTAGCGAATGCCACAGCCCGCGTTAGAATGAAGAAATCGGGTTAACACACAAAGTATTATTTTGAACAGGAATGGGCCGCCAAGTACTGGGCGAGGAATGGGTGTCCGAAGCGGAAGTTGGTCATCGGAATGGCTTTTTACGGCCGCTCATTCACACTGTCTAATGCAGCGAGGAACTCGGTCGGTGCTCCCCGTCAAGGCAAAGGACCCCAGGGAGCCTTCACGAGAGAAGGCGGCTTCTATTCCTACCAGGAGGTAACGCGTGCGGATGAACGAACGAATGAACGAATGAATGAACGAACGAACGAACGAACGAACGAATGAACGAACAAACAAACACACAAACAAACAAATGAACGAACGATTTAATGAGGGTGTATGTGCTTGTGTGCGTGTGTGTGCTTGCGTGCGTGCATGCGTGTGTGTATGGCTAGTGATAGTGCCAATGACAATGTTCGCGGTAGTTGTAATACTATATCAGCGACTCCTACGTTCGTTTTTTTGCGATGTATTCGATGCGCCATGTTGCTGTAGGTTTGTCGGATGTTCATCTACGGAGGCGGAACACAGAAGTGGCAGAGTGAACAGAAGGTGCCGTACGCCTACAAGGGCACGACGTGGGTCGGCTACGAGGACCCGCTCAGTCTACAGGAGAAGGTACGCCGAGAACCTGTCCTATTCTCACACTATATTAGTGAGTACTGCAGCAACGTGAACACAGATGTGACGCGGTCATGTGTGAGTTGCTACAGACGTTGTTTGTGTTGTTCAGGTTAAGTGGATGAAGAAGAACGGGTTTGGAGGTTGGATGATGTGGAGCTTCGACATGGACGACTTCAACGGCCGCTTCTGCAACATGGGCAACTATCCGCTGCTGAAGACACTGAACGGCGCGCTCAAGGGCACCACCAAACACACCACGTAGGAATGTTTGCGTCAACATAAAACATGTTATTAATTATTTAATATGTGTATAACTTGACGTGTTAGCACGCCTATTGCATTATGCTACAATTAATATAGTTTAAATATAAACCCCAGAAACAAATAGAAGCTACGAACATCCGCCCAGAACATCAGCTACAAACAGAAGCCACTCTCGCCAAATTAAAGTTCAGTTTAAAGACTATAAATCATAGGATGAATTTAGTAATGCTCGAAAACGGCTACCCACAAAACGACCAAATGTCTTCATATCGGAAAACCTCACCCAGACGAGAGCTAGACTACTGTTCTTGTGCCGGTCATTAAAGAAACAGCACAAGATTCTTGTTGGTCCTACGACGAAAGGATTGTCATAAAGGACTTAAACAGTAAACTCAAAACCGTCAATGAATTAAATGCACTGTAATTGCGTTGGACATTGGCTCAAATTACGGTGAACATTTGATATTTCTAGTCGATCTATCATAGTGCTTGTTAGCATAGGGACTGTACGTATTCATTGACACCTTCGTATGTTATACATAGTCCGTGTCTTATTTGATTACTCATATATATACTTTAGTGTTATGTTTAATCAATATATATTTTTGTGGATGGCAATCTTGTTAAATCTTGTTAAATATTCTAACTAACCCACTCCAACTTGACAGATGTCACACAACGTTGTACGCTATAAAAAATGTTTGTAAATGCTATATGTAATTATAGAAGCATCATAGTGTAACGTATTAATGCATACGTATATACTACATATCAATCATATGAGCCAATTACCTGATACTACCGTAGCAGATGCAAGTGACGTACATGATTATGAAACTGGTAACGCTGCAGTGCGGAATATGGATCCCAATTGTAGTTTGCTTACAACAGATCACTTTGTAAATACTAAATATTATCTTGAGGAGGATGACATTAGTGAAGTTATAAAAAGAAATAATCTATCTGATGAAGAGTTCTTTCTCATGCATTTAAATATCCGAAGCTTGCCAAAGAACATTGGAAAATCGTTGATCGATAACAGGTGAAACTTGGTTACATAATGACAGTCTTGATTTATATGAATTGACACAGTATAAAAGTATTAATTTGACTAGATCTTCCAAGAATGGTGGTGGTGTATCATTATGTGTTCGTAAATCCTTTCAGTGTCCTGAATTACTAGAAATTAGTATCATAACTGAATAGTTGGATTGCGTTTTATTGAAATCAAGACTCAGGCTAAGACATTTAATAAAACAACTGTAGGTATTGTCTATCGACCACCTAATACAAACATTACTGCTTTCTCGGAACATCTTATTAATAGTATACAAACTTTCAAGGTTGAAAATAAACAGTGTTACATAATGAGTGACTTTAACATCAATTTACTTAGACATACGGAAACACAAGATTGCATAGATGCAATGTTTCAACAAGCATTTATACCTCTTATCAGCAGGCTTACTAGAATAACAGCAACAATGGCCACTGTTATAAATAATATATACAGCAATGATTTAGTTGATGCAAATCAAATTGCATGGAATAATACAGTCATTTGCAAAAGTTTAAGACCAGGCACGATTTTTAAGCATTTTACGTTATAGCGTCAGATTGCATCAGATAATGTCTGGATTGCATCATCCTATTTGGGCCTTGAAACAATACCCCTAGTCAGGTCATTTGTATGCTGCTGTCAGTATCGATTAGGTGTTTTTCAGTTTTGTCTTCATCCCTGAAATGGGCAAATTGTCTTTGGCAGAGGTTCTAAGGGCATAAATAGTGACTCTACATGGAGAAGGATATACGGAAAGAGACATTAGTGCTAAATTACGTTATTCCAAGACAGCCGTGCACAACGCCATCGTCAAATTCAATATTGATGGCACTTTTCGTGACAGTAAAAGGAGTGGTCGTCCACGGAAAACTACGCTCAGGGATGACCACGCAATGAGACGCATCGTGATGCGCTCGCCAATGAGCTCATGCAAGAAAATTCGGGCTGCTTTACGCTTAAAAGGTAAATAAGTCTCAGTACTGTTTCGAGACGTCTCAGCAAGGAATTTGGGCTCAAGTCCCGCAAGCCGGCCCGGAAGCCACGCCTGACACCTGTGATAAAAAAAAGACTTTGCCAGACGACATCGCCACTGGACTCTCGCGCAGTGGAAGAAAGTGTTGTTCTCAGATGAATCGACCATGCAACAGTTTATACCTCGCAAGAGGCACGTTTGGCGGCCAGTAGGTTAGCGATTTGATGAGAAATATACAGCAGCCACAATGAAACACCCGCCAAGTCAGATGATTTGGGGTGCCATGTCATGTTTTGGTCCTTCTGGTCTGTATTTTATTCCACCTAACACCACTATGAATGGACCTAGGTACGTGGAGTTGCTGAACGAGAAGCTGAAACTGCATATGGACATCCACAAATGTACGATTTTCATGCAAGATGGCGCTCCTTGTCACCGATCCAAGGTAGCCACTGATTTCCTCAAGAAGAACAAAATCTCCGTGCTGGAATGGCCTGGGAACAGCCCAGATCTAAATCCCATTGAAAACCTGTTGACTATAATGAAGGATAAGGTGGCAGACAAACAACCATCAAGCGCTCAAAACTTGAAACAAGCGATCAAGGACGAATATCTCGTTTCTATTCTATATTTACATTATGTTGTACAACGTTTATTTGGCGAAATAAACTGATATCATGTTATGTGAAGGCCAACAAAATCATAGTTTTGTCAAATGTCTTCAAACAATCGTGCCTGGTCTTAACCTTTTGCAAATAACTGTATATATACAGATATTTCTGACCACTTACCAATATGTTTACTTACTAAACAGACTAATATCACAAAGGTAAATACGACACAAGAGACTAGAATATATAATGCGCAGACTACTGCTACATCCAAAGAGAGTATATATATGCTGGGATGAAGTTTATGCATGTAGAGAGCCTCAAGAAAGTTACTCTAAATTCCTTAATAAGATATTATTTGCATACTGTAATTCATTTCCGTTAGCTACAACAAATATCAGGACAATAAAACTTATACCATGGATTATTACGAGAGTCAGATATTCTATTACAACTAAACACAAACTGTATTTGCACTTTTTGAAGAAAACTCACTGTTTTAATTAAAGTAATTATAAAAGATATATAAGTAAATTAATTTGTCTTATCACCGTAGCAGAAACAGAATACTACCGACGTGAGATTCAACAGCACAAATACAATACATTGAAAACAAATATTTTAAAGAGTATTATAGGAAGGAAGTATTTTATATAATGATCAATTACTAATTGACGGTCAATTAACAAAACATTTTTTAAATGCACAGCTGATAAATGTAATTAATATTTTACAAGTATAGGTCCAGATACCAGTCATATCAGAGAGTCCTGATGATTACCTCCAAGGAGTCTATAGAAAATCACTGTATCTGTCGTCAGCCACACCAGATGAGATGAAGGGAATTATTTAGAATGTTTAAAACTCTAGTCCTGGATGGAATGACATAAAACCTATTATTTTCAAGCAGGCCTTCTCCAACCTATTTGAACTTTTATGTTACATTATAAACTTATCATTTGATCAAGAATATGTTCCTGTTCAATTAAAAATAGCTTATGTAGTTCCCATTTTTTAAAGTGGCGATACATCATTAATTTATAATTACAGGCCTATTTCTGTCTTGCCTGTATTTTCAAAGGTGTTTGAAAGATTGATATACAATATATTAATAAATTACATAATGAAACATTACATCTTGTCTAATTCCCAATTTGGATTTAGGAAAGGATATTCCACGAATGTGGCTATTTCAGTGTTAATTGATATAATTAGTAAGGCAATCGATAACAAAGAACATGTAAGTGGGTTATTTCTGGATTTAGCCAAAGCCTTTGATACTGTTATTCATAATATCTTATTAACAACATTAACATGTTGTGGAATCAGAGGAAATATACTCCGATGGATTCGCAACTACACACAACAACGAATAACATTTAATGGAACAAAATCTTCCTTTAAAAACATAACAAGTGGGGTTCCGCAGGGTTCCATTCTGGAACCGTTACTCTTTCTTATATACATAAACGATTGATCTACTTTATCTGACACAACATTTACCATTATGTTTGCTGACGACACGAACATCTTTATTCAAGGCAACAATATTCATGAATTAGAAATTGCATTGACCTCTTAAAAATATCTCTATGGTTTAAATTTAATAAACATTCTTTGAATATATGGAAAACTCGCACGATGACCTTTAGTAATACGATCAGTATAAGAGAAAGGAGTAATAACATTTGCATAGACGGCATACAATTAGACACTGTACACGAGATAAAGTTTTGGGGTCTGGTTACAAATAACAAATTGAACTGGGGCGCCCACATTAAATGTATACCAATTACAATTTCTAAGAATATTGGTATTATAAAAAGGTGACAAACAAACTAGATAATAAATCATTGTTAAATCTACATTATATGTTTATATACCCATATATAACTTGTAAAATAGTCTGGGGAAGGGCCCTGAATATGTATGTATATATATATATATATACAGCTAAAATTTATTGACTAAAAAAAATGTTTTGTATCTTATCCAATAATGAAAATGTACGACATAAATAAATACATATGCTTCTAATGATCAAGCATAATAGGGATATGCTGCCAGATATATATAATTAGGTATACGTCCTGCACATATCCACACATAAATATAATACAAGGCAGGAAGTAACATATAAAATACTGCAAGACAAATTGCAGACAATTGTCTTTGGCTTATGTTGGTCCTAAAATCTGGAATACATTTATCACAAATGACTATCTACAATATTGCACATCTCTTCACATGTTCAAAAAGGACCATGCGTCTAGCGTCTAATGTTCTTTTTGCACGAATAATCATTGACATTAATTTACGACATGAATAAGGAACACAAGCAATGTGTTGCTTCGTTCCATTTGTTACGTAATAATAATTAAATTAATAATAATTTGTTACGTGTATCCTGTTATTACATCAGTACTGTACTGGACATTATGTAGCAATTGAGATTATCATTATTATTATAACAACAACAAGTTGTACTAATAGTCTTCGTGCTTTAGTTGCAGCGTGGCTGAAAGCTTCCCAGAGAAGTCAAGATGGTGTTCGATTGAACAAGTCTGCCAGGGAGTAAAGTGTAAAGCAGTTTGAGCAGTCCTGAGCACTGGATACTGCACTGTATAAGAACAGGTCTGCCAGGGAGTAATGTATAAAGTACTTTTAGCAGTCCTGAGGACTGAATACTGCGCTGTATAAGAACAGGTCTGCCAGGGAGTAAAGTGTAAAGCAGTTTGAGCAGTCCCGAGGACTGGATACTGCGCTGTATAAGAACAGGTCTGCTAGGGAGTAAAGTGTAAAGCACTTTGAGCAGTCCTCAGGACTGGATACTGCGCTGTATAAGAACAGGTCTGCCAGGGAGTAAAGTGTAAAGCAGTTTGAGCAGTCCCGAGGACTGGATACTGCGCTGTATAAGAACAGGTCTGCCAGGGAGTAAAGTGTAAAGCAGTTTGAGCAGTCCCGAGGACTGGACACTGCACTGTATAAGAACAGGTCTGCTATGGAGTAAAGTGTAAAGCAGTTTGAGAAGTCCCGAGGACTGGATACTGCGCTGTATCAGAACTTACCTTTGTACCAATGTTTTAACAATACCATTAAAAACATAGAAGTACGTGTGCTGCAGTGACAATAACAATAGCCATAATCTTCTATGACGGTGTTAGTAAGCCAGATATTGAGGGCTATGGAATGGGGACTGCTTAAGCAAACGGGTGTGTGATTTCAGGCCGAAGCAAACAGGCGGTGGGTCTGGGACGACAACAACCAGAAGACCAAAGACAAAGAAAACAACAAAGACAACGAAAACAACAAAAACAACGAAAACAAAAACAACGAAGCCCCCATCAACACCTGCGACGCCATCGGGCGGTAGTGGGGGAGGTGAGTTCGTTGCTAAATATTTGTACTGTCGCAACCTCTGTGGTTTTGCACCATGAGGTACATCCGTTCTTGACATTACTGTTCTTACCGAATACATATTCCATTATCCGAAGAATGTGCAGCTCTACTCGGCAATATTGACTTGAAAAGTGCATAACCGTATCGCGCATTCATATGAAAATTATAGATGTGTTGATCACTTGAATTAATATGCATGTCATAATGGATATTAGGTATGTTTCCTTCTTCAAAAAAATATCTCAAATGAGGCGAGCGAAAAAATCGAAATGACTGGTCCCTTTAAGTGTACAATAGATTTTCGTTAATGTAACGTACGTTACGAACCCTAGCAGCAGTAAGAACCCTAACAGCTGTAAGAACCCTAGCAGCAGTAAGAACCCTAGCAGCAGTAAGAACCCTAGCAGCAGTAAGAACCCTAGCAGCAGTAAGAACCCTAGCAGCAGTAAGAACCCTAACAGCAGTAAGAACCCTAGCAGCAGTAAGAACCCTTAACTCATGGGACAATTATAAAAAATTAAAGCGTTTCCTTTTCTACCAAGAGGTGAATGTTTGGCGCCGTATATGTGTAGGAGAACAGCGTTAACATACACACATATGTGTAAGGTCAACACACATATATGTAGGTTCTACACATATATGTGTAGGGTCTACACACATATATGTAGGATCTACACATATATGTAGGTTCTACACATATCTATGTAGGGTCTACACACATATATGTAGGATCTACACATATATGTAGGGTCTACACACATATATGTAGGGTCTACACATATATATATGTAGAGTTTACACACATATGTGTAGGGTCTACACACATATGTATAGGGTCTACACACATATATGTAAGGTATACACATATATGTGTAGGGTCTACACACATACATGTAGAGTCTACACACATGTGTGTAGGGTCTACACACATATGTGTAGGGTCTACACATATATATGTAGGGTCTACACACATATGTGTAGGGTCTACACACATATGTGTAGGGTCTACACACATATGTGTAGGGTCTACACATATATGTGTAGGGTCTACACACATACGCTAGGTCGGTTATATTTAGGTATGTCTGTAATGGTACTCTTAACTAATAAGCAGGAGTAAAATCGCAGTAACGCATGTTTTGGAATAACTCGGATATATTTTGTAATTTCGTTTCCAAAACCCAGCATACCTCCCACAGCTGCCCGCGTCCATTAAGCAGCGATAAGTTTACCTTTTCCAAAATATGTTGATGGTATCATATCGGAGGTTGCAGTTAGCAGATTGTTCAAATACAACAAAGTCAACAGCACCATAAAAAAGAAAAAAATACAGTTCTGTTTTACACATCAATATAAACAATAATATACAACGTTTAGTGTTATTGTTCTTAATATATAACATTATACAAGTTTTATACAATATTTAAAATGACAAATTATCCCAATCATGTTTCCTATCTAGATATGACAATAAATGAATGGAATAAACGATTCGTCAGTTGCGTTGATTATTGTAGTGTCCGTATGTTTAAATCCATCTTTAACAGGGAGTAATTAGAAGTATGTACATAGACCAGTGTTCTTGTAGGCGTCATGTACAAACGAGTATGTTACTTCACCAACTGGTCCCAATATCGACCTGGCGATGCCAAGTTCCAAGTGTCCAATATTGACGCATCGCTTTGCTCCCACATCATTTATGCCTTCGCAACGATGGCGAGTCACAAGCTGAAGGCGTACGAGTGGAACGACGACGGCGCCACCGGACAGTGAGTACACAACCTCGATTTTACTCCAGACATCCACCTTTCTCGCACGTACTCCATCTACACACACGCACGCACGCAAGCACGCATGCACACACACACGCACACACACACGCACACACATACACACACGCTCGCACGCATGCACACACACACATACGCATATATACACACACGCACATACATACGCACACGCATATGCACGCAAATACATACACGCGCACGCACACATACACGCACGCACACGAATGAACACGCACGCACATCCGGTCAATTTAAAAGTTTGACCCATTGTTGCGTAGTTAATACGATTTAGTTTAATATTCTAACTGTTGGCCAACGTATGAGTGGGTGGAGTGTGTGCGAGACAGGTGGTTGTTTGGAGTGTGTGTGTGTGTGTGTGTGTGTGTGTGTGTGTGTGTGTGTGTGTGTGTGTGTGTGTGTGTGTGTGTGTGTGTGTGTGTGTGTGTGTGTGTGTGTGTGTGTGTGTGCGTGTGTGTGTGTGTGTGTTTAGTGTGTGTGTGTGTGTGTGTGTGTGTGTGTGTGTGTGTGTGTGTGTGTGTGTGTGTGTGTGTGTGTGTGTGTGTGTGTGTGTGTGTGTGTGTGTGTGTGTTAGTGTGTGTGTATGTGTGTGTATGCGCGCGCGCGTCTGAGTGTGTGTGTATGTGCATGTATGTATGTGTGTGCGTGTGTATATGTGTGTATCTGTGTGCTTGTGCGTGTATGTGTGTGTGTGTGTGCGTACGTGTGCGTGTGTGCGTATGTGTGTGTGTGTTTAGTGTGTTTAGTGTGTTTAGTGTGTTTAGTGTGTTTAGTGTGTTTAGTGTGTGTTTAGTGTGTGTGTGTGTGTGTGTGTGCGCGTGCGCGTGCGCGTGCGCGTGCGCGTGCGCGTGCGCGTGCGCGTGCGCGTGCGCGTGTGTGTGAATGCGTATGCGTATGCGTACGCGTACGCGTGCGCGTGCGCGTGCGCGTGCACGTGTTTGCTTTTGCAGTAGGTTAGTTCATTGTTTAATAGCGTCATACGTTCGCCATTGAAGGTACGCGAAGGTGACGGCTTTGAAGCAGTCAAACCGGAAGCTGAAGGTGCTTCTCGCTGTGGGTGGATGGAACTTTGGCACAGCAAAGATGACGGCGATGTTAGCAACCAAAGCCACGCGGACGACCTTCGTCACGTCGAGCATAGACTTCCTGCGCAAGCGCAACTTCGACGGCCTCGATCTCGACTTCGAGTACCCCGGAGCCCGCGGGAGTCCAGCAGTAGACAAACAGCGATTTACGTTGCTTTGCAAGGTAACACTAGGCTATGATTGGTGTGGCGTCTTTACTGAGGAGGAGCTGTTGATGTCCATCATGTGGGATGCCACAACTGTTTCTTTCTGTATTTGGAATAATAATAATGATAATAATAATAATGACATAACTTATATTGCGTTTAAATCATTAGAATCCAAGCTCAGAGACGCATCAAGACAAACGGCTTGGAATATATCAAAATCGATAAGAAGTATTTAAGTTGTCAACATATGAATGGGTACAGCAGGGAGCTAAGGTGGATAAGCAAGGTCGTAGAGATAAATTGTTAAATTACGGTGGAATTATGTAATATTTTTCACCTAATCTTACTTTAAGAGGGAGCGTATTCCGAGGAGTTGATACAGTAATATAAAAAGCTCTAGTTCCATTGTTTGTGTTGACTCTAGGAACAAAAAATAATCAGAACTAGATTATGGAAGCTGTATATGTGTTTACATAAGAGTAAGAAGTGAATGCAAATAAGATAGTTGCTTACACGAAAGTACCTGGTGTGTAATGGTACAGACCTCAACAGTATACGATATCGGACAGGAAGCCAATGCAAAGATTTCAGAAGTGGCACAGTGTAAGAAAAACGCGGAGACCGGTTCACAACCTTTGCTAAGCAATGTTGTACACGTTGTAACTTTGTGATATCCTTAAGGGCAATATTGTGAAAAAGGGAACTACATGCAATAGTCGAGTATACTAGGAACAAGTGCAGTTGCAATAGTCTTTACAACAGAAAGATGCAAATATCGACGAATACGTCGTAAATCACGAATATGATAATAACAGCATCGGCAAATTTTAGAACTATAATGTCTGAAATTGAAGTTTACCTTAAAAATAACTCCTACATTTGGTGTTGAAACTGCAGGCGTAACATACTTGCTGAGGAGAGGTGTGGGGAAAACGTTCCTATATTTTTCAGGCTGCTTCTATGTGCCAACAATAATACTCCAGATGTCTTGTCAGCATTTAACTTTAATTTACTTCTGTCATATAAATATGTGTGTCATAAGATGGTTTCTCAAATTATGACTCTTAATAACTGGGCTCAATGGAGTGTGTAAAAAGTGAAAAGTAAAGGTCCAGGGACAGAACCTTGGGGAACACCACATGAAATAGGCAGTGCTCATGAAAGATAATCCCCAATATTAATTATCTGGTGTCCCCCAGTTAAACATGGTGAAGCGGTATGAGACACACCAAACCATAAAGATAAGCGATTTATGAGAATAGTGTGATCAATTGTATCAAAGGCAGCAGACAGATCAGACAAGAGTAATTATCACAACATATAATTAATCAAATTGATCAGAAATTATGTTCCGTCACTAACATGACTATATTAGTACACTAATTCCAATAACACATTGTATTCTGATTGCAGGAACTTCGCGCTGCCTTCGTAGCTGAAGGCAAGAAAACGCGGCGGTCCCGACTTCTGCTCAGTGCCGCTGTGGCTGCCGCACATGCGAACATCGACAAAGGATACGAGGTGGCAAAGGTGTCAAGGTGTGTGGACAGCCATGCTGCACTAGCGGTAGTGACCTGCTAGTTGCATTGTGGTTCGTTATTCTAAAATCACTGCATTGGCTACCTGTGCGATATCGCATTATGTTTAAGGTCTGTACAATGAATTGTCAAGCCCTATCATCCAAACAACCTGCATACCTAAAGTATACGCTTACTCCAGCAAGAAACCTAACAGTTTCTATCGGCAGACTCTGATCTACTTTTTATTCCCAGTTAAGACGAATGCTGGAACTCGAGCCTTTTTGGTGTCTGCACCAACTTTGTGGAACTTACTCCCTACCGCTGTTAAGTCAGTAAGAAATATAGTTTCATTTCACTGTCATCTAAAAATATATCTTTTTAATACTGCATATTCTCCTTAGCTTCTTAGCAATTCCATCCATCTGTTGACGACTTTGCTCCGTACTTGACAATGAGATGCTTAATTCTTTGGATTTGTTGCGCCACTGAGCTCTGATTTTCCGATGGTATTGGCACTAAAGAAGTCATTCCATTATTATTATTATTGTTATTGTTATTCCCGTTATATTGTTGTCGTAGTTGCTGTAGTTTGGGTTCATGCTAACCGATCACTTTTCTCCATTGACAACACGAATCAGTATTTATAATGACGTTTAACGGTGGAATGCTTGCAATTTACAATAGTTGCCAATATACTTATGCCAACCGATTAATATTTAAAACAACGTTTGATGTGCCCGTATGTATATGTGTATATACGATATTACAGATAGGTGTGGATAACCTTCTTCGTTGCCCTAAACACCAGTAGGCGCAATAGGCAGTGATGATAATGATGTTGGTTTTATTATAGAAAACTATGATATAAGGCATTCAATAGTACATATAGTACATACATTGATATAGTTTCTAAAATGAAGTTATTAAAACAGAGAGGTTTGTTTTCCCTCTAAATACACGTAATATGTATATTATTCCATGGTGCAAGTACAATAATTTAATAAAAAGAAAACAGATTTACAGTTGAAGAGAAACACAAATCACAACAATACTATTTTCATGAATACACGGTGTCAGTTGTTGTAGATTATTGTAATCGAATCAAACATATCATTATGGCCACTATTACATCGCACATTTCAACTGTATATCTTAAGCAGACTGCTTTTTAATATGTCCTTAAACTGTGGAACTTTTCCAACTTGTTTTTAATGAGCAAATGTTGTTCCTGTGTACAAGAAGGGAGATAAACAAAATGTGTGCAACTGCAGACCTATCTCTCTCTTACCGCTATTTCGCACAAAGTTTTGGAGAAAGTCGTATACGATTCATTGTATGAGCATGTGCGTAATACAATTTCGGGCAGCCAACACGGATTTGTGAGGTGTAGAAGTACAGTATCTAATCTAGCTTGTTACTTGAACGCCATTTCTGAATCTATTGACAACAAGAAACAGGTTGATTCTGTTTATTTGGATTTCAGTAAAGCCTTTGATTCAGTATGCCACCCATTGTTAATTCACAAGCTTAGATCATATGGCTATTCCGGGCAATGCATAGAGTGGTTGCCGTCTTACCTTGTCAACCGAAAACAACGCCTGGTCCTCGAAGGCAAAACATCTGATTGGAAGCCAGTGTTGTATGGTGTACCACAAGGTTCACAAATAGGACCACTTGTGTTTATCTTGTATATTAACGATCTCACTAATCATGTTGATTCATGTGAAATGTCATTGTATGCTAATGATTCCAAATTATTTAAAGAAATTACGTCGGTGACCGATTGTCAGTTGGTGCAGAAGGATCTGGACAGTGTATGTGGAAATGTATATCCTATGACTACACGATTTTAAGCCAGTCTCTACCCAAGATCACCGCTGTCAAAGATCTCGGTATCACACTGACCGACAGTTTGACTTTTAAAGATTATATTAATCATTGTGTTTGTAAATCTTTTAAGATGAGTGGTTTTATTAAGCGCGTTTGCACAACATTTACCGATGTACAGGCTTTGCGATCCTTGTATATATCTCTAGTCAGAAGCCAATTGGAGTATTGCAGTGTTATCTGGAATCCATGGCAACGTATGTTTATTGACAAAATCGAACGAGAAATTCATTAAATATCTATGTTACAAATCCAAAATACAGTACTCCTCTGACAGTTATCCTGAGCTTTGCCATCATTTTGGACTACCTTCCCTTCAACATCGTAGGCAAGTTGCAGATCTTATGTTTTTACACAAGTGTGTGCACTCCCAACTAGACTCGTCGTATCTGGCAGGGGCTATCCAATTTTACTGTCCTTCACGATCTCTACGAAACTACATCCCTTTTAGAGTTTTCAATAGCAGAATCAACACCGTGTCTTGAATAGATGTACGACTACTTTCAACACATTGTGTTTAAGTGATCCAACTTGTGATATATATTCAGGAGCTGAACCCTTTAGATCCTCAATTCAAAGACATTTCTGTGTATAACAGATGTTTGCCTGGTATAGTTGATGTTGATATTGTGTGGTTGTATGTCCTTATTGTTCTTATTGTTTAAATAATTATATATAGTTTTATTATTTATATGTATTATTTCAGTTATCAGTCCTGTTACTGGGTCCATTGGACCTGTTGGAAACTGAATAAATACAATAAATACAATACAATACATCGTCTTCTAAATGGTATACCGTCCGATTTATTACAGATAGTATATCGTAGGTGTCGTCCATTCCTGACTAATTGAGTATTGCGTGCTCCAGGTCGTTGGACTGGATCAATCTGATGTCGTACGACCTACACGGTCACTGGGATGCGACGACGGGCATTGTAGCGCCGTTGTACCCGCGGTCGGGAGAGACCGGAGCCCAGAGAGAGCTCAATGTCGTACGTGTTGTTGACTAGTATAATTTTATATTTGCTGTTGCTATTGATGTATTAAATGCCATTTATTACACGTGTACTATGGTAAACGGTTTTGTTGTTGTTTGGTAAATGCTATTTGTAGATTATGGGAGGTTGTTCGCTGAAAATGACAATTCCGATGTGAATGTATTAGGTCTCTCGCTGAATGTTGTTTGTGTTATTAACTGTGTGTGATGAATAACTCTCGATGAATGTTGTTTGTGATATTAACTGTGCGTGATGAATAACTCTCGATGAATGTTTTTTATGTTATTAACTGTGTGTGACGAATAACTCTCGATGAATGTTGTTTCTGTTATTAACTGTGTGTGATGAATAACTCTCGATGAATGTTGTTTGTGTTATTAACTGTGTGTGATGAATAACTCTCGATGAATGTTGTTGATATTTTAAAAGAAAAATGCAGTTAACACAACTAAACATGTACGTGAACTGATAATAACGCATACAAATTAACGTGTGTCTTATGGCTATAATTATAGTGATTTAACAAAGTACCACACGTTACGCAATGTTTCAATACTGAGAACACAAATTGCAATGTCTGCATTATATGCAATACTTTACGATGTCATTTTAAATTTATATACTGCAATTCGGCAGGAATGGGCCGCCAAGTACTGGGCGAAGAATGGGTGTCCGAAGCGGAAGTTGGTCATCGGAATGGCCTTCTACGGCCGCTCATTCACACTCTCTAATGCAGCGAGTAACACGGTCGGTGCTCCCCGTCGAGGCAAAGGACCCCAGGGAGCCTTCACAAGAGAAGCCGGCTTCTATTCCTACCAGGAGGTAACGCGTGTGGATGAACTAATTAATTAATGGATACGTGAGTGTGTGAATGAGTGAGTGATTGAGTGAGTGAGTGAGTGAGTGATTGAGTGATTGAGTGAGTGAGTGAGTGAGTGAGTGAGTGAGTGAGTGAGTGAGTGAGTGAGTGAGTGAGTGAGTGAGTGAGTGAGTGAGTGAGTGAGTGAGTGAGTGAGTGAGTGAGTGAGTGAGTGAGTGAGTGAGTGAGTGAGTGAGTGAGTGAGTGAGTGAGTGAGTGAGTGAGTGAGTGAGTGAGTGAGTGAGTGAGTGAGTGAGTGAGTGAGTGAGTGAGTGAGTGAGTGAGTGAGTGAGTGAGTGAGTGAGTGAGTGAGTGAGTGAGTGAGTGAGTGAGTGAGTGAGTGAGTGAGTGAGTGAGTGAGTGAGTGAGTGAGTGAGTGAGTGAGTGAGTGAGTGAGCGAGCGAGCGAGCGAGTCAGCCAATCAGTGAATGAGTCAGTGAGTCAGTGAGTCAGTGAGTCAGTGAGTCAGTGAGTCAGTGAGTCAGTGAGTCAGTGAGTCAGTGCTTGCGTGTGTGAGTGCCTGTGGATGTGTGTTTGTTGTGTGGATATGTGTGTGTGCGTTCGTGCATGCATGCATGTAGATACGTATGTTTGTATGTATGTATGTATGTACATATGTATGTATGTACGCAAGTACATACGTATATATGTACGTACATAATTCATACATTCGTGCTTTGCTATCCGGTGTGCCATGTTGCTGTAGGTTTGTCGGATGTTCATCTACGGAGGCGGAACACAGAAGTGGCAGAGTGAACAGAAGGTGCCGTACGCCTACAAGGGCACGACGTGGGTCGGCTACGAGGACCCGCTCAGTCTACAGGAGAAGGTACGCCGAGAACCTGTCCTATTCTCACACCACATTAGTGAGTACTGCAGCAACGTGAACATAGATGCGACGCGGTCATGTGTGAGTTGGTACATACGTTGTTTGTGCTGTTCAGGTAAAGTGGATGAAGAAGAACGGGTTTGGAGGCTGGATGATGTGGAGCTTCGACATGGACGACTTCAACGGCCGCTTCTGTAACACGGGCAACTACCCGCTGCTGAAGACACTGAACGGCGCGCTCAAGGGCACCACCAAACACACCACGTAGGAACAACTTGCATATGTGGTTGGCATTTGCTGAACGGAATGAGCACTGGTTATCTGCGCAAATTGCCTTAACTGATCCAATAATTCAGAGTGTGAGGTATTTGCTTCGGAGGGTAGACGATTTGATTGGGTTAATCAAACGAAATAGTACATTTATGGAAAAAAGACACCATTAACTCCTTGCATAAAGAAATAATTGTTAGTTGTGCACATGGATATTGTAAGAAGGACCTAGGATGAACACTGAGGAGAGCAATACAAATTATTCAATTACTTAAATACCTTAGCGTCCTTACCTTTCGTAATGGTTCTTCATACAAAATGCTACATAATGCTAAGAAATTAATGTTCCCAATTTTCAAAAAACTTAAACTAGCCTTAAACTAGCATTAACTCAAAATATTAACCCTAACCCTAATCACAAAAACGGTCGCGAAATGTAAGCGCTCACAATGATCCGCCAATAAACATGTGATCCGCTATCAAATGCGTTGGTTGCAACCATGTCAAAATATATGGTTTAACTCTAGAGATAATGAGATTAAAAGGAGATCAAATACAGGTTTTGAGATATTGTGTTGATATTAAAATATTGAATCAAGAGTTATTTCTCAATTAAGAAAAAAAGGAATAGTGCAGATTAGACATAAGAAAGTATTCATTCTCACATAAGGGCATAAGTTAATGGAATAAAATGAATAATTGTCTAAAAAAATATTGACATCTGTATCATAAAGCGCGTGTCATATAGATACACTAGTAGAGGCCTGTGAATGTTTGCTCTGGGCGACACTCTTGTTAAATCTGGTTCAATCAATGTGTAAATCCAGAGTTTTAACTTGTCGTAGACACTGTGTTCCAGTCTCAAGGTAGTGACATTTTATTGTTTGTGTTGTGGTTCTAGTCGATATTGCGAATATAATCTACAAAATAATGAGTTCAATTGTTAGCTTGTGTCATGACTTCAACGAAGTGTTATTATATACCATATCATATATCACTCTCCGTTTATTCCGTAGATTGTCCCTTTTCCTTATTTTCGTTGTTGAACCCGCGACATAAACAGCAGCTGGGTGTTTATTGCCCCATAACATTGAGCGGCGGTAACCGAAGTGTGCCAGACTGTACCGAATATTCATGAGGATGCCTTATATGGATCGTGAATGCTGGCGCGAACTGGAAACTATGCGTACGCGGAGTTATTATATATTTTCATTGTCATTTGTTATTAAACATAATTCTTTTAAAACAAATGCATAAAATTACACGAATTAGTCATATTTACATACTGATTGTTTTCATTATAAAAATAGTAAACATTCCCAAAGACTTGCTTTAAGAGAATGAGTTGTGTCTTGTTGATGTCTCTGTCTGACGAGAAGGTTGTCGGTATAGGCCGAAGCAGACAGGCGGCGGTGAACGTACACGCAGAACAACAACGCCAGCGACGACGGTGACAACAGCACGTAGAACTACTAAAACGTCATCAGGTGGAAGTGGTGCAGGTAGGGATAAGTAGTCGATTACTTCCGGTTTGCGAACAACATGTTTCATTCCGGTTAAGTATCCTAGCAGCAGCTGCCTCCGCTCTAGTCGCTGATTTGTGTAACATGCCTTTGTCTCCCTTTCTCCCCAACTCTCACTCTCTTCCGAACTCTCCCGCCTCCCGTCTTCCTCCTCTACATTTCTGTCACTTTTCGTCACGTTTAGTTGTTAACATTGTCTACATTGCAACGTCTTTGATTTGACACACAACTGTTTCGCTTACTACTTTTGCCCTACCCTCGTCCATACATCAACCCACCCGTTGCTTTTCTGTGTCCATTACCCGTCTTCCCTCCGCATTTCACTCTCGCCCTTCCTCATCTCTCCACGTCTCTCCCTTTATCCCTTGCTTCCTCACGCTTGAAATAATTAATGAAAGTGTATTTGATTACTCGTTTACAGTGATATTACAAGTATGAATGTCAATATGGTTTCACCAAGTAACTCGGGATATTCTCTAGAAACCACGAGGGGCTTATTTAGATAACCACCAATAATTAGGTAATGTAATAATTGTAATTTTTTTATAGATTTGGCGCAAATAAAAATGACAACAAGGCGTCATAATCCAATATAAACTTACACAACCTAACACCATGGGGCAAAGTGATGACGTCCTAATCACGTAAACTTGAACACTTTCGGCTACGTCAGAACTAGTTGGTGTCAGTCTGGCGTATTCGAAAGTGTTCAACTTTACGAGATTATTGCGTCATGCCGGTTTCTAGTTTAACGCAGTTGGTGTCAGTCGGTATAGCGGATACACTGCAGTCGGAGGGAGTCTGGTGCGGTCTGGTCTGGTCAGGTCTTTACATGTACTTATCCTATAACATACATACTCATCACGTATTCCACCGTTGGCACGGTTTTACATGTATACACAAGACCAACTAACACCGTCTGTCGCCTTGTCTCCAGGCTCTGAAGACCCGGACTTCTGCGCCAAGACAACGGACGGCTATCACCACAACCAGAACGACTGCAGCAAGTTCTACCGCTGTGTCTACGGACGCACCTATCTCTACAACTGCCCGGGCAAGCTCATCTTCGATCCTGCCAAGAATCGCTGCAACTACCGGGACCAAGTTTCCCAGAAACACATCAACATGTGTAAACTCTTCAACTAATAATCTAAGGAAGTCAGCCAACTTATATTATTATTATTAGTATTATGCAATACTACATGAGTACCAAAGTTAATTGTATCGAATCACCAGATATATATTTAGGAATATGAAAGTTTATGCAATATATAACTACACTTGGTTAATTATGTTGGTGTCGCCATAAATAAAAATAAGATATATATTAAACGAGTTGATTCATGTCTTGTCTTATTAACTATGAACTGAAGCAACGTACAGTTAACGAACTTGTCCAAGGTTCGACACGGCATCACAAGATTCGAACCCGCGTTCTCTCTGCTCTATCACTGCGGCACTGCTCTCCAAGTGGCTTCTATAGTGCGACTACTGTGTGCGAGCGGCTTGGAGAAGGAAAAGTATGATAATATACTTGTGGCGACATTGCTGAATCTTCTCGGCCCTGAGTGCATGGACATGTTTAGAAAGTTCTCCTTCAGCCCGCCGGAAGGTGTGGACAAAATGGAAGCCGTTAAATTAAATGTTCACAACTACTTCACACCGAGGTGAATAAAACGTACGACCGATACACATTCCAGTGCATCCCACATGACAGAGGTTAATCGGTTAATGAATTATTGACGTATGTGCCAAACATGGTAACAGCATGCGACTATGTGCATGAAGAAAGAGATAAAGTGATCCGAGATTAAATTGTTATCGGTCTTTATTCAGACATTATGCTGCAGAAACCGGTCCGAATTTGGGATGACAAATGCAGTAGCTGTATGCTTAAATAACAATATAACTGACAAATGCTGTCCAACAGATTATCAAACTCAGAGAGAGAGAGAGAGAGGGGGGGGGGGGAGAGAGAGAGAGAGATAGAGAGAGAGAGAGAGAGAGAGGGGGGGGGGAGAGAGACAGACAGACAGACAGACAGACAGAGCGAGAGAGACAGACAGACAGACAGAGCGAGAAAGATGTATTCTTAATTTGAATTTCATTAAGTTACTTTTAGCCTCAGTGTGTGATACGCATTTAATTAATTGTACACAATAAAATCTTGTTTGACACACACACACACACACACACACACACACACACACACACACACACACACACACACACACACACACACACACACACACACACACACACACACACACACACACACACACACACAAACATATAAAAATTATATATATATATATATATATAATTCGTCAGGTTTAATATATGTATTCACTTGAGAAATACGCATATGTCTAATTGGATCACTGCTTGTGGGTGCTTCGAATGAGACTTGTGGAGTAGCACCTCCACTGAATAGCGTATGGTTCATGCGGCTAGCGTACTTGCACTGCAGATAGCAATGAACTTAGAAGGGTTCGTCGGATTCATCTAGTGTAGGGTCGGCATGCACCGATACGTTTTCGTGTGACAATATCGTCATGTGGAGCCTTGGAAACTGCTTGGTTGTATGAGTGAATTTATCATACCTGACATCTTTCCGGTATCGTTCATGACAGTGATACTTGACGATTACTTGTTTCACAGCACCAAAATAACCCTTTCTCGCCTGAAAAAGGGTGGTGACTGCGGGTGGCTATATTATGTTGTGACTGCGGGTGGCAATTTCATGGTGAATTTCGTACGCTGACTATCAATCACAGTCTTTATGATACCAACGTATTATTGACTGACAAATGACGCAGATTTCTTTGTAGGGGTACTTCACCATGCGCAGGTTGTTATCGGTGTTTGCGCTGACACTGCCTTAATTTCTAGTAGTTAGTCACTCCGCCATAGACCGCTCCGACTCCCCGGGGTACTGTTAGGGCAGCCTCGCTGTGTTCTATGGCGCTTGGGGGAGCGGTTTTAGAGTGACACTTTTCGACAGCTTTGTTAGATTGTCGTCATGTTTGCCGTATTCCGACCCCCCTGGTTGTTATGTTCATTAAGTGGACGTTTTTATCCCGAACGTCCTGGAGTGCTTCACACACGGCGTGTTTTTCTGAAAATATGTCACATTTTGTGAAGTGAGACAGCGCAACTGTTTTAATATGTTCCCTTGGTCGCTGGTGGCTATAGCCCACATTGTACGCTAGAACGTAAACCTGATGGCATTACATACACTGGGTTCGATTGACGCGACTCTACAGTTGGCACAGGCGCCTCGCGATCTGTTTAGTCGCCACTTTAGCCATACCCATTACGGGTGTCAGCGACTAAACAGGTTGACGGTTACCTTTGACGAACCGATTTAGCTGACGCTGTTGTTAGCCCCAACTGCGTAATGTCAGCGTGGGTCAGATGTTCCCGCCGCTTATTTCTGTCGAAGGTGGGCGTATTCCCAGCAAAACAAACCGCGCCAAGAGTTCGTATCATACTAACATGCTAGTTAGGCCACACCAGTTTTTGATACATTTTTGTTAGGGAGGAAGGGGAATAAAAATAAAAGTAAAAGTCATGGCACGAGAAAGGTGTTTTGCGTCGTAAATACGTGAACTGTCATATGAGCCATGCAGTACGTTGCTAAAAACTTATTTAGCCTTGTATCAAAATTTACTAGACACATACGTTTATGAAAGCTTAATAACAGTTGAAGACTATTACAATTGACAGATACCATTACGGTGTGTTACATGCAGCCATAAACGTGTAGATTAGAGGCAGGATATATATTGCTATGATAATATTAATTTGACTGGCATAATTAGGACTTGATTGTCGTACCTCAGAATATTTCAAAGTTAACTTTGAGAAATAATACATTCTGTCAAATATTTTAAATATAACAATGTTATTATTTATATATCTCTATAATACTGTTTTACTGTGTGGTTAACTTTTCTAATAACATTTATTTGTGCAATATTTGCAACACAGTAACAACCGTACATAATCAATTTAAATAATAAAATAATTCCTCTCACACAATAACATAAATGACTGGTTGTTTCTAATGCAGCAGTGCATAATGCATAATAAATGTAAATTACACAATCAATTAAATGTAAATTACACAATCAATTAAATGTAAATTACACAATAAATCATATTAATAGTTATGAATGTTCAAATCACTGATACTGTTTCACTGGTAATTTTGTTCAACTATTGTGACGCCATCCAACGGAATTTGTGAGAACTACGAAACGCGAACTATATAATTTTGAGCCAGCGTAACCTAGGCTGTTGTTGTTCCTTCGTGTTTTGTGTTCGAAACCGGAAAATTTATACTTATGCGTGTTCTAACGATGTGACAACTACATTTAATTACCAACATGTCTTCATGTCTTCGGTTTATGGTAGCGCCTTCCGCCCATGTCCCTGTTTACGTCTGTTGACACGAAGTACCACGGGCGCCATGACGTTTTAAAAATTTTGCTTAGTAAATCCACCAAAATAAACGAATACCGTTGCAGAGTAATCATGTTTGTTTCAAAATATCGCCAATAAAGTCAGCGTCGTGTACCGTGTTGGTGATTCTACTCTTTCAACGTTAATGGAGTTTCCATTCGAAAACAAAAACCCGTTTTATTTCGAAATGACGATTACGCGGACTTCCATACGACACGTTTTCCAAGATCGCGGAATTTCCGTTTGAAAAAGCAAATTTCAAAATGCCGATTCCGCAAATTCTTCCCGTTTTCCGCGATCGCTACAAAACCATTGGTTCGGCATTTCGATCAGAAATCAAAGTTCAAAATTGCAATTTTATTTTTATTCTGTTTTATCAAAAACAACGTCGGCGGGCCCGTAATCCAAATAATCACATTGGTGTTGCCTTAGTGGGACGCAGTGGCCGAATGAAAGTGTTGGTCTGTCGTTCGGAGGAACCGGAGTGCGAACCCTGGTGCAGCTGTTCGGTGGGCCGGTACTGGTTTAGCCGCTGTATCGAAACTTGGGCAATTTCGTTCAGCCTACGTTGCCTTTCGGAGATACGCTATAAGCCGTTTGTCCCTTCTATACGGTGTCTGTACAAGGGGAAGTAAAAGATCCCACGCAGGGAAATGGAAAAAACCTGTCGTGGACTCACTGAGCCGGGATCTCATTCGTTAAGGTTCCTGGCCAGAATAATCAACTTATTGATTGTGGACATTTAATGGAAGAAGAAGAACAGAAGAGAACATAAGTGGATTTATTTATCCAGACTGTACATCCAATAATAATATTACAAATTATAATATTATAATATAAAAAGGTGTACAATGAGGATGATGGAGACTCCCACTAAGGCTACCGTGGGAGCCACACATAGTATAATTATAGTTCAGTTTCTGTTGAAAGAAAAACATACGTTGTCTATTATGTAAGACATAAGCAGTAACATAAAATAAGATACATCGTCAGTGAAAAAAACAGGATAGATTATTTTATTATAACATGTATGTTCATAGAATGTGGTGAGGTAAGCAGTATTTTATGGTGTTTGGGTGTGGTGGACTCATTGTGGTTGATTGCGTGTATACATGCAGGCATAACAGTTACTGTTTGTGCACGTGTTGTTGTAGTTATGAATGAAAGGTTCTTTGCGTAGTTTAAAAAACATGTAAACTGTGTGTATACAGTTTAGCTGTCACACTAAGGGAAGTGTTGTTAAGTGTGTTTGGTAAACTGTATTTAAGACATAGTTTTGCAAATGAATGATTTGTACCGTAAATGTGAATTATGTGTTGGTTGCGTGTATTGTGACCATGCATCATGGTATTTGTAGTTATTTAGAAGGTGAGCAGGTAATTTGTTATGTATAAATTTCTAGTAAAATTTTAATTCTTGAAGGGCTAAAATATAATTTACTTTTAGTAAGTTTAATTTGTTGAATAACGGGTCAGTATGAGCATAACAATTACTCAAAGTTATTATGCGTACAACACTTTTCTGAAGTTGATTAATTCTTTGAGAGTGGTACCCCATGTTGTTAAACAGTAAGTTATGTGTGGTACTAATAATGTATTATATAATATTATTGTTATTCTCATTGGCAGAATTTGTTTAAGTATATTTAGTATACCAATTATTCTGGAACATTTGTTTGATACATTTTCAGAAAGTTGTTTGCTTTGCACACACTGTGGATACCCCACATATCTACGCACAACAACAAAAACAAAGTTTGTATTAATAGAGACCAATTAACAATTAGTTATGTTGAATGCGTGTGCATATGGTAATGGTTAGTGTATCCATTTATGCGTAAGCCTTCTCACAAAAGCGGCCACCAGCACCATTATCCTGTGCATCGACGTTCGGGTCAGTAATTATAAATTGGCCTCTGTGAATACAAACGAAATATTTTTGCTATTTCTGTGTCTGTTTTGTGGGTCATACACGACATGTGAAAGGTTGGACCAATCAGTTTAGTATGTGCAAAGTGCCCAAGTGCGCCGTTCAAAACACAACGGTAGGGGTTTCAGCAACGATTAGAAACACTAGTAAAAATGCCCATCCTTCTGATGGCGCTATAGCTGCAATAATTCTCATTATTTATACTTGACGTCGGTCAATTTCGTTGATCCACACTAAACATCGCCGCATTACCTCGCTTAGAAAAAACCGTGACATCGTGCACGAAGCGGTGCTTGCCTGTATTTACATACGTTAGTAAGCAACAATAATAATGCGTTTTGTTGAAATAAACTTAAACGTCGGGTCGGTAAATACGTGTGGAACATGGTGAAAGGAACATTGTGTGATTAAGTATAAACCAACTGTGCTTACTTATTATATTCGATTGTCAGTGTTTTGCCGTACATAACGTGAATAATGGCGAGAGTAGATGATCTTTCAAGGTAGGCTAAACCCTCTTTGCGCATATAATTCTCCGGACTTATTTTACTCACAAAAGTACCTCCTCAATCGTTGCTGCCCTGTCAACGTCACCTTCTCCAGCGATTGGTGTGCCGACATTATACACTGTCGTAAGAGTTTCCCTTTCAACGTGTTTGATATATTCCTACCTTCCTCATTGCATTCGGGCAGTCTTGTATCCGTGCTTCGTCGCACTCATACATACAAACGAACACCAGCGTTAACCCCTGTTTGTTCTCCGCCACTATGACAGTATTGACAGGTACACCTAGACACCGAGCGAACTAACCGGGCCCGTGACCTGCGACGCTGCGGATCCGACAGATGCAGTTATGTCGAACGCTGCTGATGACTGGATCGGAAAGTGGTGCCGGTTCACCGCCACTCACCTGCTCCAGACCAAAGTTGTCTTAACGTGACCCTCCTTCCAATCATTTAAACTGAGATCTGACTCCATTCTGTACTCCGAAGACAATGTTACCATAATTGTGAACATTGACAGTAGACTCACTTCAAACTATATAACGCGTAATGCTTATCTGAGCTAGATTTCCAAGGAAGTAGGCACAAAGGAAGTTACTTCATTACTATTATTACCAATTTACCACCCACGGAATAACAAACCAAGGACAAGAATTGTCACAATTACAGTATTTCGAAACTAAACTCGTTTCCACAACCATTTCATTTCAGCAGTTGCCAATTGCAGCAGTGCATGCAGCATATAATCATTTCCTGATAAACCGAACACACGTGACGACACCTGAGAAATGGATAAATACATCGCCAATTGGTAGATCAGAAGTCTGTGGTTTAAGGAATGAACATAGAAAGAGACGAGTGCACTTCGGCACAGATACACTTACTACAAATTGGTGTTGCAAACATTCACTACGCGGACGAAGAAGGTTGGGAAGAAGGCTTAGTGTGGCTTCGTGTGGTTGAGCAACACCGTGGCTAGTATATATATATATATATATTAACGTTGTATTCTCAGATCGTCCATCTTTCAAATACCCATTTCCTGTTAAACAACATGCCACATAAACTATCGTTATATTACTTTCCTCAACACGAAATATTATAAGCGCATGCCATAATTTCATTATTCCGCAGGCCGGCTGTATCGACCGGTAACTGTGCAAAAGCATAATTTATTGAATAACATATCACATGCCAAAGTAACATACATGGTAGCATGTATGATCAAACAAGTAAATATTTTTCATTTTGTACATACACTTTCTTTTTAATGTGGTAGTTGAACTCAGAATGCAACTTTAACCTGAAGCGAGTAGATGAAGTGTTGTGTGTGAGTGGCCTGATACACGCGGTACACCACTCGTGACACCACTCGTACAAACGTGGCTCAGGTAGAGCCGTCTGTCGTGCAACATAATGACTAAACATACGTATGCTTCAATGTAGAATCTTTATTGCAAATATCGACACGACTATCTCAATGATATCGTAAGCAGTGTGTTTAGGTTGCTAAATATTTTAAAGTCGTCGTTAAAATGTTTGAGCAACATCGCCATTGTATTGTTAAGGTTATATTGTATCGAGCACAATGCTCAAATTCCGGTGGAAATTATCGTGTTCCAACATTTAATAATCGGTCTCATTATTTTATAATGTTCAAGGGCGAGATTTCGATGATTGTAGTTGTTTCTTCTTGGTCTATGGAGTGTCAGAAGAGCCTTGGCATGAGGAAGTGTTATGGTCAACGCAACGAGTCCGAGTTCTGGATGTAACCGTCCTTAAAGAGCGTCGCAGAAGTCGTCGTCTACAACATTAAGACAACGTGGATTTTGAAGTAGAGAATTTGCCAGCTGAATCAAAATTAAAAATGATGTTCTCTTTCATATATACATTTAAGTTAATTATTTGATAATCACACTAAGACAACAACTACGACAACAACGACGACGACGAAGATTAAGATAATTGACCTATCCATCACGTGACAAAATGACAAAAACATAAGGCAAAGTTGTCTATGTGACAACGGCGTATGCGGGACTGTTTGATTTACGGGATGTCAGGCAGCAATAGTAATGCAATCCACATATATAATCGTTATCAACATTGTTGTCAAAGGCAAAGCTTGACGGAGCTCACGCGAAGTTTCGATTGTGACGTAGACAAACCGCGACGGCAAACCGCAACGTACTGGACAGTGGATACCAAAGACCGTGTATCAATACTAGACGGGCCAGCGCGCGCCGTTCGCGTTGTCCAATAGAGCGGTTAGTCCGCCATTCTGGAAGTGCGCCAAGCCAGAATATATGTACTGAAGCAGGCGCTAGCCTCCCGAATGGCGGACAAAAACTGCTATTGTCGACTGCCATGATCTCGCTCAGTGACGCCTCCTGTCTAAAATGTAGGCTCCTTGCTGGATTCAGCCATAGAAGTAATCGATTATGTACATGGAATACATTACTACTGCTGCATGACGTCTCATAAAGCAAGCATTTCTGCATACAGTTGTCACTTTAAAAACGTTGCCTTATGTTAATGGCATAAAGACGATGGAATGTCGGACGGAAGTTTTCCCAGGGCTTAGGCGACAGGTCACATGATGGATAGGTCGATTCTTGTTTGCAAGAAACAAATTGTATCACGTCATTGGTAGACACGTACTTGCCGCAATTCTACGCATTGTTCAGTGCTTTGAGTAGCGGGTAAGTCCCTGCATTGCAGAACGAGCCCTTGAAGTCATCGAAGTCGAGAGCCCAGACCATCCAGCCTGCGAAACCTTGGTTCTTCAGCCAGTGCACCTGGAAACAGTGAGAGACATTTCCTGAACAGCCAGAACGAGATGAAATATAGTATTGTGTTGACGTCGAATCATGTGATCACTGACAGATGTTCTTCTTTAAGTCGCGGCAGTTAATATATCTTAATCACGCAATAAAACAACAGCATTATAAACGTTTTTTTTTTTAAACTTAAACAACATTTAATATAATTCACTGAGAATGAGGGTATGGTTTACCACTACCACCCTCGACAACTATTACTTCCACAATTAAAAGTGTACCTTCGCTGTCAGACTGCGCACGTTGTCGTATCCCACCCAGTCGGTGCCCTTGTAGGCGTAAGGCACTTGGTGTTCACTGTGCCATTTCACAGTGCCACCGCCGGAGATGAAAGTCTCGCAGATCTGGAAACACAACAGTCAATAGTCTGTCTTTATAAAGACTAAACGAAATGAACCTTTTTATTCCTAATCTGCATGAAATATACTCTAAAAATAGTGTATGAATAATATTCAACAAATGTTTTAACACCTTCCGTCACCCTGTTTAAGCCCCCTTTTGGTAGCGCTTTTCTGCAATTTTTTCCCCAGTTTGTTGCGACACCTAGCGGTCGAGGTGACGTCACCAGGAAGCACCGCCAGAATTCAGCACGGTGCCATCAATGCGGGTTGATATTTCAGGCCGTACATAAATTACAATCGCGGAATTTAATATTATTTTATATCACCGTAAAGATAATGATCTTACATATAAATATGTCGCTGGATGCACTCAGAAATTGTGTGAACTTGTTGCGTTATTGCCGTTTTAACATTGCGAATACTGAAACTTGCAATGGGATTTAATATTTTTATAGCACAGTAAAGATAACAATCGTATCTACAAATATGCCGCTGGATGTACCCATGATTTAGTTTTAGTTTTTTGAATTATTGCTGTTTGAACATCGCGAATGCTTAGCGGATAAAATGCAAGGTTGAGCATTCGCGATGTTCAAACGGCAATAACTAAAACAGTTAACACAATTCCTGTGTACATCCAGCGACAAACTTCCGCGATTGCAATTTAACGTATAGTCTGAAACAACAAGCCGAACTGCTGCTCGCGGTGCTAAGGGATAGAGCGCGCTCAGCGGAATTGCCTGAGGTAACGTCAGCAACATCTGCTGGGCTAGTTACTTTGTGACGCGCAAATGACCACATTTGAGCGACCAACCTATACGAAGTTTCAAGGAATTTTAATATTTAATTTCATTTAGTCTTTAAGTA
Source organism: Escarpia spicata (assembly GCA_963995525.1). Taxonomy (NCBI): domain Eukaryota; kingdom Metazoa; phylum Annelida; class Polychaeta; order Sabellida; family Siboglinidae; genus Escarpia; species Escarpia spicata. Next base: position 37,809,650 of record OZ023210.1, read on the forward strand.
GCCAAGTGTGTGTAAATGTGTAGAGATGTGTGTATGCTTGTTTATTTGTGTGTGTGTGTGTGTATGTGTGCGTTCGTTCGTTCGTGCGTGCGTGCGTGCGTGCGTGCGTGCGTGCGTGCGTATGTGTGTATGTGTGCGTCTGTGTGTATGTGAGCGTGTGCGTGTGCGTGCGTGCGTGAGTGCGTGCGTGCGTGCATGAACGTGTGTGCGCGCGCAAATGTATGTGTGAGCGTGTGCGCATGTGTTTGTGTGTGTTTGTGTGTGTGTGCGTGCATGCATGCGTGCGTGCGTGCGTGCGTGCGTGCGTGCGTGCGTGCGTGCGTGCGTACTAACCTCGTAGTATGAGTAAAACCCGGCCTCGCGGGTGTAGGCTCCTTGGACGGCGGTACCGGGCGCTGCTGCTCCCATGCCGTTGATGTTCGCATTACCCAGTTTGAACGAGCGGCCGTAAGTGGCCATACCAATGACTAGCTTGCTCTTCGGACATCCCTTGCTCACCCAGTAGTTCGCTGCCCACTCCTACACGTACAACAAATGGTTAGGCCGGGTAGAGTTTTGTAAGTTTTCGTTTAGTGATAATAACAATAATAAAGTTTTTTATTTCAGATAAGCATTCAGCGTGTCCATGTACACATGGAATAACATGTGACTGTTTGGAATGGAGACAGACCGACCACCAAAGAGAGCAGACACGGTGAAACAGCGAGGCCGCACGGAAATGTATGTCCATATTTAAAATATGAAGACTGTTTTATAAGGGATCTATGAAAGGCGACGTTGGAGAAAAATGAAGAGGAAACGTGGCTGAGAGCAGCCGAAAAGAGCAACATTGTGTTCGGATTAGCTGGCATGAATCACGTGGCGGAGTGACACGTACAACGTTCAACTTGTTCTGGTCACTATTCTCGCCTTGTCGAGGATACAAAGGTGCGTTGGCTCCTGTGACCTCCTCCCATCCGGATCCATGTAGGTCATAGGCCATCAGATTGAACCAATCGAAGTACCTGAAAACGTCAGAAATGACTACTTAAGGGCACTCGGCAGATTGTGTTTGGTGGCGGTCTTTAAAATGAACACCTTCACGTAGGCATACACGCACGCACGCACTCACATATACACACACGCGCGCGCGCTCGCACACACACACACACACACGCACGCACACACGCACACACGCACAAACGCACACACACATACGCACACACACACATACGCACGCGTCCATAAGTGTAAAAATACATTTGAAAATGAAATACGCATGTTAGTAAGAACGTGCACTTGAACTAAACGATGACAGTGGCTGGTAAGAACGTTATCGATTTCGCAAAATATATTTATATTCATTAATATAATATACAAACTGATGACTAAACAACAAACGTAGGTAGTTCCTTGTAAATGAACATCTTATGCGTAGGTAACATTATGTATTTGGAGACACATGACGTCTGCGTAGCAAGATCGCGCACATTGTCGAAGCGTTCACTTACTGCGCGATCTTGGCCACTTCGTATCCGGCGTCGATCTTCTGTATTCCGGCGGGTACAGCGGCAGTCAAGAGGAGACGCGGCTTCCCCGAGGACGAACTCTCAGCTACAAACGCTGCTCGCATCTCCTGCAACCAGGACGTGCATAAAGGCGCTAACGCTGGCTGCACACGAAGTGATAAACTTTACTAAACAATAACAATGTGTTGGATACTTTCCTAAGTGTGTGAATGAGTGAGTGAGTGAGTGGGTGGGTGGGTGGGTGGGTGAGTGAGTGAGTGAGTGAGTGAGTGAGTGAGTGAGTGAGTGAGTGAGTGAGTGAGTGAGTGAGTGAGTGAGTGAGTGAGTGAGTGAGTGAGTGAGTGAGTGAGTGAGTGAGTGAGTGAGTGAGTGAGTGAGTGAGTGAGTGAGTGAGTGAGTGAGTGAGTGAGTGAGTGAGTGAGTGAGTGAGTGAGTGAGTGAGTGAGTGAGTGAGTGAGTGAGTGAGTGAGTGAGTGAGTGAGTGAGTGAGTGAGTGAGTGAGTGAGTGAGTGAGTGAGTGAGTGAGTGAGTGAGTGAGTGAGTGAGTGAGTGAGTGAGTGAGTGAGTGAGTGAGTGAGTGAGTGAGTGAGTGAGTGAGTGAGTGAGTGAGTGAGTGAGCGAGTGAGTGCATAAGTGACTGTTATTGTGTCAGGTATGTTTACCTTAGCCATAAGTGTATATTTCAGTTTGTCGGCAGTACCGGGGTATTCGAAATCGAGGTCGATACCGTCGAAGTTCCACCGGCGCAGATAAGCGATAGCCGACTGGATAAATGTCTGTCGAGTAGCGCTCGTTGTCAGCATAGCTGTCATGGCCCAGGTTTTGGCGTTCCAACCCCCAATGGCCAAGAGTGTCTTCAGGGTAGGGTTCGTCGTCTTCCAGGTGTTCACCAGACTGTAGCTGCAGAAGCATATCAAGAGTCTGACATGTGTATATATCATAACACACAGCTATAATTATGCTAACACTCATGTTGTCCAAAACAAACTTTCGATCAGATTTGGCTTTATTCAAAGCAAACGACTTTTTCTTCTTGTTGAAGTTGTTTATAAAAAGAAACTGTTAATCTTCCGTTGAGAGTTCATAGTTAGAAATGTGCTCGTTACAATGCACTTAGAGTTAAATTGTACAAAAACAATAGCATCATTGCAGTGTACCTATGCTAACTGAAATTTGAAAATGAGGATGGAAATGAACGGATTACCCAGCGTTGTTGTCCTCGTCATTCCACTCGACCTTTTCGATGGTGTGCGATGCCGTCAACTTGGCGAAAGCATAAATGATGTGGCTGCAAAGATTCGGGTCGATGTTGCTACCCGTGAACTTGCCGGCGCCCGGGCGATATTGAGCCCAGTTGGTGAAGTAGCACACTCGTTTGATCTCCGCACCTGTAACTCGTTGTGTATCGCCCGTAATGAAATACAGCTACACTTGTATATTAAACTGGTGTTATAGATACTGGGATGCTCTTTGAAAGAATGTTACATGTATACGAACTACACGAACTTATAATGTTTTTGTCAATAGCCTTTTAATTGCAGACGCATACAGGGGATAAAAAGATCGCCTCACATCCTTTTCGAACGAAGTATAGACAACATTCGAAACAGCCGATACTTATATCAACTTGTGTCGTTGCAACTTGCATGCAGCTGTTATTGTATGAGTTGGTGGCGGAGTAACGTAAGCAATTGGACAAGCCGCCGGCCTCGTCTCATTAGATATGTCACTACGCCACCGCCTGGTACAATTACAAATGCAAGTTCCAAATGCACCGTTCGATATTTTGTTCACCCTCCTATTGATTTACACAATGATGGATATACGCGTCTGAACAGTAATTGCAGCGTGGCTGAAAGCTTTCCATAGAAGGTGAGATGGGACTCTGTTGAACAGGACTAATAGAGAGTAAAGTGTAGAGCGTGTTGGGCAACATAGGGACTGGATACCGCACTATATTAGAAGTTTCCTTTACTTTACCTTTACATTGGCTTACCAAAGTGCACTATCTTGCCTATTTCATTAACTGTTTCGCCTAACTATACAGAATGTGTGGACTGAAACACAAAATCGAATGGAATTAACCCTAAACGTCATTGACGGGGCAGCGGGATTGAAACCACGAGATTAAACTGGCAAATTATTTGTCCAGAGACCACTCGGATGTGTTGAGAACGGAAGATGGGTAGGAGACACGAGAGACACCAAAACAACACTGAGGAACGTGGGATACGTGGACGCAGTTTGGACACGTCCCAACATGTATGGTAGAACAGACGGAAGAGTAGTGGATTAAACTTAAATCTGGGAAGTGTGACGTTTACCCAGTTAACATCGATTTAAGGCAAGAAAGTACCCTTAGCTCTCTACTAATGTTATCGTGGTGATGGAATTGATCATCAAGAAGATCAGCAAGTCATGTATTCTTATGACCTATGCAGACGATCTGGCCATAGCAGCAGAGACAACAACAAAGAAATAGAAGTGTTGCAGAAAAGGAAGGATGTGTTAAACAAGCATGGCAAGGTTTGATGTACTTTGCCACGGTTGGAATGGTTATGAAAGATGGACATTCATAGGTAGAGGTGCGAATGCACAGATAAAGGTAGAGGGTGTCGTGGTGGGTAGACTACTAAAGCTAGCAGAGGCGGAGAAACATCAAGGTTTCCAGAAAAGGGGAAGACCATATGGATTTTAAAATGATATAGAAAGATGAATGGTGGATAGAGTGGGCGCTGATAGGGTGCAGTGGGGGGGGGGGGCAACACAAAAACGGGCATATTACGTGGTGGCGTCTACTCTTGCGAAAATAACAGTTCTTTATAGCGAAAAATGTTCAATAATGTGTCTAAACGTTGCAACAACACTAACCTCCACTCGATGGTGTTGTTGTCGACGAAGAAGAAGAGGAGGCTGTTGTCGCGGTTGATACAGTTGTGGGTGATGAAGCAGTGGTCGGCCCGCTTAATAGAAACTTCCACTATTTAATATATTTGATTACATTAATTTACACATATGTGAAAATAACATCAGGCTATGTACATAAAGCACACATACACGGAGTATATATATACAGCTGTATATATATATATATATATATATATATATATATGTATGTAGGTATATATATATATACTCAGTGTGTGTGTGTTATTTTCACATATGTGTAAATTAATTATTTAATCAAAGTATATATATATATATATACAATGATTAAAGTGTACAATAACTTACTGGTGTCCTGTTCAACATACGTTGAACAATATGTTTACACAGTTGGAAATTACACTTACTGTGCAGGTAATTATACTATGTGTTTGGTAAACACGCACCTGCCGCCACCCAGCGCATTGTTCAATGCCTTGATCAGAGGGTATTTGCCAGCATTGCAGAACGTGCCGCTAAAGTCGTCATAGTCTAGTGTCCAAACCGCCCAGCCACAAAAGCCTTGGTTCTTAAGCCAGTTCACCTGCAAATAGTGAGAACTATTCTGTGAACAATGAGGTGCATACGTGCGTGTATTGAGGGGTACTTGAGCGTTCAATGAGATGAGCGTTCAATGAGAGCAAAACATCCCGTCGGAAAGTGTTGCAACAATGCAGTACTTAACATCATTTCATGTTATCTAGTAGTCCGTTATTATATCATAGTAGTGAATGCAAACATTCACACTAACTTAGAGAGTACTAAACCCACTTCTTTTGCCTATGTTTTTGCTTTTGCTTTTGCTTTTGCTGCTGCTGCTGCTGCTGCTGCTGCTGCTGCTGCTGCTGCTGCTGCTGCTGCTGCTGCTGCTGCTGCTGCTGCTGCTACTATTACTACTATAGTTAAAAGTGTACCTTCGCTGTCAGACTGCGCACGTTGTCGTATCCTACCCAGTCGGTGCCCTTGTAGGCGTAAGGCACTTGGTGTTCACTGTGCCATTTCACAGTGCCACCGCCGGAGATGAAAGACTGGCAGATCTGGAAACACAACAGTCAAGGATGTCTGGGCATAGGCATGTCAATTTGTATATATGCCTATATGTTTGTAAGTCTATTTCTGCCTGCCTGCCTGCCTGCCTGCCTGCCTGCCTGCCTGCCTGCCTGCCTGCCTGCCTGCCTGCCTGCCTGCCTGCCTGCCTGCCTGCCTGCCTGCCTGCCTGCCTGCCTGCCTGCCTGCCTGCCTGCCTGCCTGCCTGCCTGCCTGCCTGCCTGCCTGCCTGCCTGCCTGCCTGCCTGTCTATCTGTCTGTCTATCTGTCTGTTTGCCTGTCTGTCTGTCTATCCGTCTCTCTGTCTCACTGCTGTTTTCTGTTTTATTTCTGTTGTCTCTCTGCAGTTTATCTGTCTCTCTGTGTCTGTGCATTTGTGTTTCTTTTCTTTGTTTGTACGTGCCATTCT
>OZ023210.1:37815738-37890898 GCA_963995525.1 Escarpia spicata
TTGTGAATTGTTTCTACTCCATACTAGCACACACTGCACCTCAAAGAACGCTTGAAAAATAAGTTACACTATTAAAGGGATTCTTTGTAAGCTAATATACATTCGAGGTGTACCGTATCAAAACGTATTAATTTCCCACAAGTACTTTCTCTGCTACTTATGTCTTGCATGTTTATGCATAATTTGGATGTTACCTGCGCAAAAAACCGATAAACAGTTGTGTTTACGCGAATCATTTTGAGCTTGCTGCCACGTGGATGATTAATTCTGCAGCCCACGTATAATGAATATTCATGCATGCGCAGTGAACCACACGACGACCGTTGACATGTTAGTTTCCGAGGTGAGTTGATTCAAGCAATGGCATTGTAAATAAGCAATTTGTAGACATATGTTGACAATTACGCTACATTATTAATGTTAACTTGTTCTATTCTCATTGCCTTTATGGTTCGTTCTTATTAAGTGCACCGCACATATCCGTGTTCGTTCTTTTTCACTGCACCGCACATCAGCATTAAACGTTCAAGACCATCGCTGTCTCATTCTTTAGAATGCGCGGTGCACTGAAAGGTATATTTATCAGATAGTACTGATATGTATCGTACGCATATTCCACTAATCGGCAGTAGTTAAAATATACTACAGTTCTTGCCGTAGAAACAACGAAACCGCGAATAGTTCTGTTTGTGAGCGATAATGTAGTGTTTAGAATGCTCGTAATGACAGAAACACTGCTACACATACACACAGTACTACAGTGACGGAGGCTCTACCAAGATTGTAGTTAAACAAACATATTCAAACTACATCATCATGGCCAATGTGGAAATACGATGCACATACACAGACTGTGTTTACAAGACTGAAAAACTACCGGTCGAGTATGCCATGCAGCTTCTGGCCATGCACAACACGTCGGAGCACAATGCAGTGCCGCCGCCCACCCAAGCCACCGCCCCCCAAAAAGCGAAGGCAGACCGCCCGCCCATTGACATGGGCATCACGACAGAGTGGTGGGTCTACTTCCAGAAAAGGTGGAATACGTACAAGATTGCAACAGGCCTCACCGGAGCGGACATACAATGTCAACTTATGGACACCTGCAGTGAGCAGCTCCGCTACGCCATGTTTCAGGACAACAACGACATCGAGCAACAGCCAGAAAAAGATATTCTCGACTCCATACACAGGCTAGCCGTCAAAGCCGAAAACGTTATGGTGTCCAGGGTCGCGCTCAACAACTTTCAACAGCAGGCTGATGAGGGAATCAGAAACTTTACTGCCCGGGTGAAAGGTCAAGCAGATCTGTGCCAGTTCACACAAAAATGCACGTGTACAAAAGAAGTGCGGTACACCGACGAGATGGTACGTGACGTGATCATCCGGGGACTGTATTATCAGGACACACAACGCAGGGTCCTCGGCATGCAGGAACAGGACATGGAACTCGATGCCTTGATCAAACTACTGGAGGCCAAGGAGATCGGCAAGAAGACACAGGCCTCCATCCTCGGCGATACAGGCACCGGCATATCCAGGTACAAAAAGGACAAGAACCCATCGCAAATCGACAACCAGAACAGGCATTTTAAATGCCACTACTGCGGTAGAACCGGCCACGGAACTAATACAAACGGGCGTACATCCAAGGCTAACAGAGAGGCCAACTGTCCAGCTTTCAACGCCACGTGCAACAAATGCTCATTGACAGGGCATTTCTCTGCCGTATGCCGCAAACAGACGCCTCGAAAGTCGGACAAGATCGACAAACCGGGTTCGCCGCCCAAGTCTGGCAACATGGAGATGAAAACGGTGAAATTAGACGGCACCGAGGGCGCTGCAGACCGATCCATGCCCTCCGTGTACGAATAGATGTGCGAGGCGAAGAACTCACACTCTTGCGATATTCGAGCCGGCCGGGCTTGTGCCGGCAGCTCACAACCTTCCAGCACTCGATCTGGCAGTCGTGCTGGCGGTCGGGAAAACAACGGGGAAACTGACGACATCGAGGAGATCGGCCTCGTCACCAGCATCGCCAGCCGCGGCAGCAACAAGTGTGGCAAGGAAGTCGTCATCGAATCGCAACAATTCAACAGGCTCCGTGGTTGGATCGAGAGGCCAGTCAAAGGCCAGCCCACAGTCACACTGCAGGCCCGTGTTGTGCCATCAGACTATGCCCACTTTGGCTATCACTTCAATAAACCGGCACGCACCTGTCAACTGCGGGTCATTACTGACACTGGCTGCCAGTCGACCATCATCAACACGGAACAGGTCCACAACATGGGGTACAAGAAGAGCGACCTCATTCCCACCCGACTTCGGATGCAGGCCATAGACACCAACCCCATCGAAATCATCGGGGCAATCATTCTCCGCTTGTCAGGATTGGACCGTCATGGAAACTCGCACGAGACAACCCAGATCTGCTACGTCTCTAACAAGATCAAGGGAATGTACCTAAGCGAACATGGGTGCAAACAGCTTGGGATCATACCGGAATCCTTCCCATCAGTTGGCGCTGTCGACACAAACAACGATGCCGCAGCCAGCTCATCTATGCCACCACCATCCACCAGGGACAACTGCAATTGCCCGGGGCGTACGATGCCTCCGCCACTGCCCACGTCCATCCCATTCCCTCCTACAGAAAACAACAGAGGGAAACTTGAGGAGTGGATTAAAGACTACTACAAAGCAGTACTTTCAACACATGCGAGCATCAACCCCTCCCCCTCATGGAGGGACCACCAGTCCGCATCATGGTCAACTCGAACGCCTCACCTGTCACCATTCACACACCTATATCGGTTCCTCTACACTGGCAGGAACAGGTCAAGGCCGACCTGGACAGAGACATCGCACTCGGCGTCATTGAGCTTGTTCCTGTAGGTGAACCTATGCCATGGTGCAGCAGGATGGTCATCACCAGAAAAAAGAGAGGGGGGTCTCGACGCTGCGTAGACTACCAGGCCCTCAACAAGTTCTGCAGCAGAGAAACACACCACACCATGAGCCCGTTTCATCAGGCGACGCTCTTCCCGGCGAACATGAAAAAGACTGTTACCGACGCTTGGAACGGCTACCACTCAGTCCCCATCCACGAGGAAGACCGTCACTACACTACATTCATCACCCCATGGGGCCGATGCAGGTACAAGACTCTGCCCCAGGGGTTTGTCGCCGCCGGAGACGGCTACACTCGACGATACGACGAAATTGTTGCCGACATCCCGAACAAAACTAAGTGCATCGACGACGTAGGCATGTGGGCCCCGACAATCGAGGAAGCATTTTTCCAAACCTGCAACTGGGTGGATATATGCGGACGACACGGTATCACTCAGAACCCGGAAAAATTCCACTTCGCGGAAGACACGGTTGAGTTCGCCGGATTGGAGATAACGAAAACAAACATCCGGCCCAGCGACACATTCATCCGCGCGATCCAGGACTTCCCAACACCGCGGAACATCACCGACATAAGGTCGCTGTTTGGACTGATTAACCAGGTCAGTTACTGTCAATCGTCGTCCGAAGAACTACGCCCATTTCGTGAACTTTTGTCACCCTCAACCCCTTTCTACTAGGACGAGACCTTGGATGCTGCCCTTGCACACGCCAAGAGCGAGATCATCAAGACCATCGCCGAGCGGGTCAAGATCTTTGACAAAAGACGAAAAACTTGCTTGTCCACCGACTGGTGCAAGTACGGCATCGGGTTCTCCCTTGGACGGAAACATTGCTCATGTCCATCCGAGGAACCATGGTGCTGCAACACCGGCTGGAAACTGACGTTCGCCAGCAATCGGTATACACACAACGCAGAGGAGAACTATGCCCCTGTAGAAGGCGAGGCCTTGGCCGTCGCCTGGGCACTCGACAAAGCCAGGCACTTCGTCCTGGGCTGTAACGACCTCATCGTTGCCACCGACCACAAGCCCCTCCTCAAAGTGTTGTGGGACCGGAAGATGGAGGACATAAAAAACCCGCGCCTCTACAACCTGAAAGAGAAAACACTACCGTTCCAGTTCAGGATCACCCACGTACCTGGTAAACGCCACTTCACCGCTGACAGCCTGTCCAGATACGCCTCTGGAGACCCCAATCCTAACAAGATGGACCTACCAGATGATGCACATGCGGCTGGCTATTCATCGGTATCGGCTGAACTTTTGTGGTACCAGGGGCTGCGCCGCATGGGCAACGAGGGGAATTTTAGGAGGAACACCTAACATTCGGAGCCATGACCACACTGTCGTCCATCGAATCGGTCACGTGGGACAGCGTCAGAGAACAGACCACCAGGGCCGACCTCTCCATCACGGCGGGCGTAATACTGTACCAGGACAGAATCGTTATCCCGCCATCACTCCGCGACCAGGTCCTAGAAACACTACACGCCGCCCACCAAGGTGTGACGTCCATGAACGCCAGAGCGAAAGCATCGGTTTTCTGGCCGGGAATCACGATTCAGATCCAAGAGCTGCGCAATAACTGTCAGGCGTGCCACAGAATTACTCCCAGCAACCCCAAGCCGCCTCCCACACCCACACCCGACCCAGTCTACCCATTCCAGATGTTGTGCGCCGATTACTTCTGTTACAGCGGCCACAATTACCTCGTCATCGTGGACAGATACTCGGGTTGGCCCTACGTGTGTCAACTAACGGGGGGGGGGGGGGTCGCCGGCACTCGTCAAGAAGCTACGGGAATTCTTTGTCACATATGGTATCGCCGAAGAGTTGTCATCAGATGGCGGCCCCGAGTTTACGGCTGAGCTCACCTAGCAGTTCCCCCGAGACTGGGGAGTTGCTCACCGCATCTCGTCGGTAGCCTACCCCCATTCAAGTTCAAGTTGTCTGGAATGCACTGTGTATGACCAATGCATACAGGCAATTATGTAGAAGCAAATTAAAAGTTGGCCAAAGTAATGGATTGGGATTTTAGTCTGACTGAATCAACATAACAAGGCTCTCTTGTATTCCTTTTCCATTTAGCCAGCGGTACACTTGGTGATAAGTCCCATAATCCAATATATAAACTGAATTAATCTGCACAGTGTTGAGGTAGTCAACTCATATTTAGGCTCAGTTTCATAAATTCAACTTTGTTTATTTGCAGGAACATTGGAAATAGCTGAGCTGATGGAAAGAGGAAATTGAAGAGCTCTACTTAACACTGCCATTAATTGGACAATGGGTCACCTGACATAAGATGATGGCTGACTTAGTTCTGACCCATTCTGTTCTGGGAAGTTGTGCCTCACTTCGAGTTTCAAATGGATGTGTGCATCTGATAGCTTTGTGTATCAAAATGCATAGCAATGCTATTAATAGGACAATATGTTAACTGACACAGTAGTGAAGAAGATGTCTGGGTTTGTTCTGCCACATTAGTTCCGTGTGGCTTCTGCTGGGAATATGTACATCACTACGTTTCAAATGGATTTGTGCAATCGATCGATTTGTGCATCCAAAGGCACATCATTCCGTCATTATGTTGAAAAGTACGAGTACATAATAAAATTCATGATTTCTTATGCTCATCATGTTTGGATTGTGTTCTACAGCATATACTTCAAAATTTGTTGAAACAAGTTTGTGTTAAGTGAACTATACTGGGAGTAGTGTATAAAAAGGTGTCGACAAAGTTTTTTATATAATAATTTTGAAAATTCATAAAATATAAATGTTCCACAACATTCAAAATGTCTTAGGGATCTTCTTGAGCTAAATACACCAATGATGACTGAAAACAGTGTTTAAAAATATATGTTACTTTTAAAGTTTTGTAATTTTAAAACTTTATTTCTATCATACAATGGCCATGTTATTTGTTATCGAAACGAGAGTTCGATAGAAACAAATTCAATATCTTTTACTCTAAATACTGGGCAGAACAAATAATTATTGCACTCCCAGTACAAAATAAAACAAGTTTTTACACTGATGCAATAGATTTTAACATTTTGTTGACAATAATGTTATGGTTTTTATAGATCTACATTAAAAAAAAAACGTTACGTAGATAGGAAAGTACGTAACCACCAATATTTTAATACCATAAACCACATAATGTATTTATACTGGTTATAGATATAGCAGCTGGATTTATGGTGCAAATAAAGTGGTTTCATTATTGAATGTTTCTCTGCTTCAGTAAGTTTTTGTTATCTAAACGTTTCATTAAAATTCACTTCAAAATGTACAGCCAGATGTACCTAGTGAAAAATGAACATGATAGTGCCATAGCTTTTATATTCCAACAAAAACAATGCCAATCATTCAATTTGACATCGTTATCAGCGTCGCTACCGGCGGCTTCATAACAAGATTTAACAAGATTGCCACCCAGAGAATTAACTCTAGGTAGCAGGTGGACAAGGAAGACCTTGGCTTATCGAGAGTCCGACCTTTTTATCTATGTGTATCCCGCCCGTCTGAGGTATGTGTCGATTTTATTTTTAAACATATTCACGCTACTAGCACCCACACAATCAGCAGGTAATCTGTTCCATTCATTTACAGTCCTTTGTGAAAATGAAAACTTTCTTATATCCAATCTACTCTGCTCCTTTGCTAATGCAAGATCATGTCCTCTAGTCCTTCTATCTTTCTTAACTGAGAAAAAGATATTTCTATCAATATTTTCATAACCCTTCAATATTTTAAACACTTCTATCTGATCTCTCAATCTCCTGGTCTCTAGTGTTGTTAAACCGCATTTTTTTAGGCGTATTTCATAACTAAGATCCTCAGATTTGGTATAATTTTAGTTGCTCTCCTCTGCACTCTTATCTATGTCCTTCCTGCGATATGGCCTCCACGCTTGAATACAATATTCTAAATGAGGCCTAACTATTGTTTTGTACAGCGGTATTATTAGCTCTTTTTCCTTATACGTTATGTTTCGCTTAATTGATCCAAGGATTTGATTTCCCTTTGAAGCTGCAATTCCGCACTGCTCTGAAATCTTCATATCAGCACTAACGGTTAACCCTAAGTCCTTTTCTTTTATAGTAGTACTTAGTACAGTACCCCCCATTGTATATTCTAACTCTTCGTTCCCATGTCCTATGTGGAGGCATTTACATTTCCCAAAATTGAACATAATTTGCCACTTTACAGACCATTTGATCAACCTGTCAAGATCATCTTGTAAATGCTGTCTATCTCTATCACTTTTAATCCTTCTAAACACTTTTGTATCATCCGCAAATTTCAACACCTTGCTTGTTATTTCATCATCCAAATCGTTGATGTATATTAAGAATAATATAGGACCTAATACTGATCCCTGTGGTACCCCACTCAATACCGATTTCCAGTTTGAAGCCTCCCCATCAACTACTACACGTTGTCTTCTGTCAATCAGCCATTGTTCTATCCAGTTTATTATACCATTTCCTATGCCATGGGCCTTTAGTTTAAGCAGTAATCTTTGATGTGGTACTTTGTCAAAAGCCTTTTGAAAATCTAAGTAGACGATATCTACTGGTGATCCCTCATCTACCAACTTAGTGATGTCTTCAAAAAAACATAATATATTTGTTAAGCATGACCTCGCTTTAAAAAAACCATGTTGAGATGCATGGAGATGTGGTGTTTTTTTCTTTAAAATCAATCCGTCCGTCATGAGCTGTTGCTATGTTCACGTATTTCTTGCATCTATTAACTCGGCGTAGCTAATCGAAGTCTGACGGACAATACCGAATATTCATGAGCATGCCTTATACGGACTGTGAACGTGGACCCAAAGTAGAAACTCCGCGTACGCAGAGGTATTTTTTCGATATATTGTCAGGGTCATTAGTGATTAATAAAACATAATTCTAATTAAATAAAGGCATAGAATTACATGAAATAATCATATTAACAGGATTACCTAATAATTGAGTATATATTACAAAGAGATTAACATTCTCAAAGAATCCCTTTAACATGATCAGATCTGACATGATTTTCTCCCCTTTTAAGCGGGTTTGGCTCGTCTGCGAAATATGCAGCAAGTGCAGAGATAGGGGCCTATTGACGCCATTAGCCATATTGTGAACTAACATGGACACCCATAGATTTTCCGGGGAGTATGAATGGTTTTCCCAATTTTTTTATAGAATATCTGATTATTATCTATAGCTGCATTCTTCTTGCAGCTTTTAGAAATCGATAAACATGTACGTGTGGATCACTAAATTATGATTACAATCGTGGACAAACCTATTTTTTAAACCAGACAATTGCACCTCCACTTGAGGCTCATCAAAATGCCAACTAAATTACCGCTCCTTGACTTCTCAGCCTGAAATAGATTTTATTCCATATTTCAATATATTATAAAATACTTCGATTTTAACAATTTGGTACAATAATCGTACGATGTTGACAGGTGATCCTTCCGCATTTTACAATAAAAGTATCGTGATTCACAACAAAACATGTTGCACCGCGATCGATTTTGTTACTGCGTTTTTACTTTCCAGAATACATAAAATACCTAATTTCGTTCACCCATATATGCTTCTCACTTTCAAATTATGGGAACCATAATGAACTAACTACAAGTATAACTTTCAGAATAATGATTACAGTTAGGAACAAAACATAACACTGTGCTGACAGATAAGACGGGAGACATTTGTTGGAACCAGCGATGCAGCGTGACGTCACACTTCGGTGGTCTATTAGACATCATCATTGATGTTCCTATAAGAGTTCCAGTTATTCAGTTCAATCCAATAATTTAGTTACCAACCCCGCCCAACATTGCCTAGATAAAATCATATCGCCTTACGCCCATGATGCACGCCTAATATGTCGCATACGTAACGCATGCGCGCGCGTGTGTGCGTGTGTGCGCGTTTGTGTGCGTGTGTGGTTGTGTGTGTATTTATGTGTGGGAGAGTGTGTGTGCGTGCTTGCGTGCGTGCGTGGAAGCGTGCATGTTTGCAGGAGAGTGTGCATATGAGAACGGGTGTGCAACAACGGGCCATTTACTGCAATAATCAATTACGAAAACGACACCTCTCGGCAGCAGGTGCAGAATACTCCGAACCGAAAACATCTATAGGCCTATCCAGTTTTAGCCAAGCTCGGCCAGGAAGTCAAAATGACTACATCGGAGCCATTCGGCTAACAGCAGGCTCGTTTATCATTTGATGAGTTAAGTTTATTCCGCTTGCATATCCAATAAAGTTATCGCAATCGCATTTGTTTACCGACAACGCCCTGGTGGTTTACGTGAGCAAAATTAACGAGACGCGACGTAAGTTTGTCATGGTCATAAACTGGTAGTAAATGCCTGACTAGAAAGTCTCCTTGCCTCGGGCCATCGGATATTCAGGCTAGTTATGAGCTAAGTGCATACAACATCTGCAGTTGTAGCATTCTTCAGCTCGGTCTGTGTAACAGTACTGCTGTATCATCACAACCTTTGTTAACTGCACAGCCGGCCGTGATTATTGTCAGTCGCGAGAGCGTGTCAGCAATTTCGTTTTGCGATCCACGTTTGTTGCCATCTATGAAATGATATATAATGTAATCACCGAGCGTTCCATCTCACTGTTGCCATGGATCTGTGACCAGTTCACCTCGAGAGGATTAAGCCTTTAAGGTCACTACAACTTGGTGATGTGTGCGAAGAGTGAAATGTTTACCCAACAAGTATGTATACCATCTTTCAACAACCCAAACAAAGGCAACTGTCTCGCATTCTCCGACGGTATAATTATGTTTTGGTGGCGTTAACATTCTCGGCGCTCCTGCCACCATGTCTTCCGAACCATCGTTCTAAATCTTACTCATCACCGCCCAGAGTTCGTATATATGTATTGGCAGATGACACATTAACACCGTTTAGGCGGTCAACCGGTGCCAAATACTGACTGCTCAGGATATTGGATTTTGTGTCACTGGACATCTGTCGCATCATTAGTCCAGTAAAATGGTTCTCGTCGTACGCAGATGGGTAAACACATTGGGCGCAAACATTGCATAACTCCCATGAGAATCAGGAACACCTGAGTTGCTCTTATTATCAGATATTGCAGCGGGAAAAATACGTGTCGCCAGTTCGAGTTTGTGACGAATACCGTGTTCATCTATCAAATAGCCGAGTATGTTTATCGACATCAAAGTATCAAATTCGAATTTGTCAGTTAGAGTTATGCCTTTATCTTCCAAGCGTTCGCCGAAGTACGGCGAACTGTGCTTTATCATGAGAAGCCCATGTCGCTATATTACAATGTGATCGATAGCGCATCTGACGACTAGAATGTTGGAAACACTAGGGCGCGGATGATAACGTGAAACACATTTCAGCAATTACGGAAAACGCCCTCGCGCCTTGTGAAGGCTGTAAGATGTGGACTTTCATTATATAGTTCTAGTCCAATGGTTCTCAAACGGGGATCACGACCTCCTGGGGGTCATTTGGCATTGTCAGGGGTCGCCCTATGACAGTGTGTACTTTTATTTCGAGTACACTAAAATGAACAATTAATATCACTCGATTAACTAAATGCGTAGGCAATGGTGGATGCATCATCAAGTGTCTTGTATCTTTGGAAATAGTAAAGGAAGAAACTTCACATTATTGTGATTCAGTTTATTGTACTTTTTGCCATGATCAATCATGTTTTTGGTGAGAAAAGTGCAGAAATACATTGTGACACTTCAATTGCGAAGGATACTGTCCATCACAGAATTTGTCAGCCTGCTACGATACAAAAGAACAGGTTATACAGGAAATAAAAAAGGTTAATTTGTTGTTCATCATCCGACTATGTGAGTCGATCGATATTCAGTTCTGCTACTAACTAATAATATTCGTCAGATTCTTTCACCGTAGTTTTTTAAGACATCGACCTAACAACCAAAGGCAACTATGTGATGAAGAAAGCCCCTTTATTCTTGACGCTGAACGCTGGGAGTGTGGAGACAAGTGCTCCCAATTCTCTCCAGCCTTGTTCATAACAAATGTGAATAAGCTTTTATGTGTACCTCTTTAGATGAATAGCCAATCGTCCAAAATCTTGTATAAGTCATGTTCTAAGCCTTGTCTGACTTATTCTGTTAACCGATTTATGCTACAATCTTTTATACACCAGGATTTGTCATCAATATACTGTAACTGGTGGCTCCCATGAGAGCGGCTTTTTTAGTCTTAGTGGTAGTCTCCTTGACCCACACGTGATAATTTTTATACCATGTGATTACTACATTTATGTTTTACATACTCACTTATTGAGCGATATGTATATGGGTGTTAATAAAGAACTCTGTCTGTCTGTCTGTCTGCCTGTCCGTCCGTCCGTCCGTCCGTCCGTCCGTCCGTCCGTCCGTCCGTCCGTCCGTCTGTCTCCCTTAACAGGTCTGTAAGGCTCAATTTAGTGACCGAAGTTGGTCCTGGTTCAACGTTTTCTAATTCAATAAATTAGGCTTTTTTGTTAAAATTGAGACTCTACTATCCTTGTAAATATAATTTAGTTTTTTTACTTACGCGCTGCTGTAAACATTCCTTACTATTTATTATATAGACGATATATAATTATATATAATAAATTATGTATAATAACTATTACAATCTTCATTTCTACGTTGAATAAACCAAATAAATTTGTGACTTATGTTTCTTTTTCTACACTTATCCATGGTCACTGGCTTGGTCATTTTATATTTATAACTCGTTTATCTTGCAAACTATTAAGAAACTTTACGTTTCTGATGGCTTATCCGATCATCATACTGTAATTATTTATGTTAACATTTCTAGAACTCCATCCATATCCAAAACTTATATATTTCGTATACATAAAATCAGATCTGTTTAGAACTTGTATGGACAGTATTGTTCTGTGGTAAAACTTTACTTGAGAGTAACACGCTCCCATTGCCTCTAAATTTGTTTCACAGAAAGTACCTTCCCCGTGGATGACATCTGACATTTTATAGTCCAAAAGCCGCCGTCGATACCTTGAACGCGTTTGACGTAAATATCGTACCCATTGGATAGATCACGTTATACGAAACAATGTCACTGTTGTAATAGACAAATACCAAAAACAAAAGCAAATTATTTTACAAATATGGTATCCAATAATTCGGACAACTTTCGTCAATCATGGAGTTGTGTAAATAAACTTCTTCACAGACAGCCTATTCCGTCACTATCGAAACATGATTCACTAAAATATATGTGTGATATCTTTACTAATTATTTTAAGGATAAAATTAGTCTTATTCGTTCTTCATTTCCGAACCAATGTTTGACTGATTGAAATTCCAAAAATAAATTATCTGTTTTTCTTCTTTCACACCTGCAACAGTTAATGAAGTGAAACAAATAATTATGTCATCTCCAAATCACACACTTTGAGCTTGATCCGCTACAATTTATATTGTTAATAGCATGTCTTAACTCTGTACTTGATACAAATATTATAAATCTTATTACAAATATTATAAATCTGTCACTAAGTTCGAGAATTTTTCCACACGATTTTAAACATGCATATGTACACCCCCTCCTCAAGAAGACATCCGTTCTTAAAGATAACTTCAAGAATTATAGACCAGTTTCTGATCTCAGTTTCATTTCCAAGATACTTGAAAAAGTTGTAGCAAAAGGCTCGGATCTCACATTCGTGGATCTTCACGAACTAATGGCTGTATGTTCTGATTACTTCTACTTTCAGACCATTACATGTAACATCAACCATGATTGGCCAAAACTCAAACCGATCAAACTTAAATAGCAAAGAGATAATTGGATAACGGGTTCAGCCAGACTTCCGCATTTCCACAAGGGGTTCTAAGACTGTTGTAACCAGCAGCGCCACCTCGTGTCGAGAATGCATGGTTTCAGCCTATCGATCTAGTTTAATGGCATAAAAGTCGCTCTCGAATCCTAGCATTGCTGGTTGTTTTTTTCAACTAGCTGATTTCTCAGCAATTATTCTGAGAACAGACCAACGTTGCAGGTCGATCGAACATGCCTTCCAACGTCAAAACATCAAACTCGCATTAATATATAGATACTAGTTATAAAACACAAATAACAAAATTACATGTTGCTTTATCGTTACTGTAAACGTTTCTCGATAATGGCGATCACTGTTTTTTATACGGCGATCATCTTAATTGTAAGCGTAGATATCGTGAAACACTGGCCTGTTATCTATCAACTGGAGATGCATTAAAATGTGTTTATTTAGAGTTATTCACTTGGACTTGTTTTTTTGGCTCGCACCATGTGCTTTTTACCTGTCGGAGAAAGATGGAAACACTGGACGGATTGAATAGTGAGCCATTCGCCAGTGGGCGCCAGTTGTGACCTTACGTTCGTTTTATTGGTAAATATTGGTTTAGCAAGTCTCATGTGGCGACAACAAGTATCACATGTTCAGCGGAAACGAATCAGACATGATGAAAGTGCGTTTGCTTGTTATGTTGCCCCAAGAATGGTTGAATGGTAGCTGAAGCGAAACGCACTAGGCGTGGCAGTGTTTGTTGTCCCTCTCTTGTTCCCCTTCTTGTCAGGTATTTTGTTGGCCTCTATGCTAATCCTCAATTTCTGTTTTATTTTTTATTTTTCTTCCCTATCACTGTTTTTCCACTACCGTCTCCATCAGCTATATCTACTCCCTTCTATCTTTCGCTCTCATTCCCCACTCCTCTTCCAGTCTCTCCAAATCTCTCTTTACACAATCCTCTAATCGCAGTCAAGATCGTCCTCGCCTCCTGTTCCCCTCCACACTTTGGGCGTTTGCTTTCTTTGCCAACCTTTCTACTCCCATTTCGTCCACATGTCCAGTCCACTTCTGTCGAGCCAGTAGGGTGTGCACCCAGAGCGACGACAAGTGGTAAAACAGTGTATGTGCAAATTGAAAAACAGCGTCTCAGTATTATGTTTGCATGTGAGCGGTTTCATCAATGCATATATGGACAAGCAGTGATTGTCGAAACCGACCATAAACCACTTGCGAATATAATTCACAAGTCCCTGAATGACCACCCTTTGAGAACTGCAGCAATATGCGCCGCAGTACGCATGTGCTGAATTTGCAGAGTTTGCAAAGAGCTGGGAATTTGTGCACATTACTTCAAGCCCTCACTACCCGACGTCAAATGGTCTTGCAGAAAGATCTGTGAAAATTGTCACAAATGTCCACAAGAGATCACAGGATAGCGAGAGAAGATTTGACGAAGAACTTACTGATATATCAGACGACACCTCTACAGAATGGTAAGTCCCAAGCTGAATTATTGATGTACCGAAAACTTCGTTCAAACTTGCCAATACACAGAAATTAGTTGGCGCCACAAAACTCGCAGGAGGTGGTGCAAAAGATGCAGAAACAGAAGGAAAGACAAAGCATGTGCTACAACAGACAGATTAAGACTTACAATTATAACGATGTACTCTGGTCGAATGGTGGAACGGTCATACAAATCGTTACACCAAGGTCGTATCAAGGTGAGGTGGATTCAGAGGTCATGCTCAGAAGAATTCGACGTGACTTATGATTGAAATCCCCTTCAGACTGCCTAAAGAACAACAACTGCACGCTTCGGCTGAAACCAGTGTGCAAGTAAACAGTCCTGGCGAAAGCCAGGCAAGATCCGAGTCCATGACAAATGAGCAGGTGGTTTCAAGGGCCTCAAAACGACCTAGGAAACCTCCAACAAGGTTCATTCAGGTATTGTAAGGTTGCGACTGGTGGCAGCTGTAATAACAAGAAATTGGATGCACTTTGGGACATGTGTAGATCCATTGTCATAATACGCTTGTGTAGACAAAGGCTCATTTGACAGCAACGTGAACTTCGTGAAGATATAGTTTTTGTCAACTTTGGGGATGTTCAGCCAACGCTCCAACTTGTTTATATGGAAAGATGTGATCTCGTGAAGCTGGGGCATCACCTTGTAGATTGGCATTATAACATACGTAGTATTGGTCGATGTTAAGAGGGGCGTGAGCAGCAGAGCACATGGCGTAGGATATAAATCGTACAGAGGCATTTGAATAAACATGTTTGTACAATACATATATGTGTTTATAAGTAACACAACACAGCCCTCTCGGCTCCTTGTACCCCATCCGAATCCCCCGACCGAATTCTCTTCTCCTGTCTCTGCTGTACCCACGGGTGCATTAATATCACCAGCTACGCACATCATCACGTGTTTCAACTGATCCACACACGCTCTAGTTATTCCCTGAAGACTCCCGGTCTTTCGGAATACAGGCAAATCTCCCGGATTCCCGCTGAAAATCTCCAAGAGCACCCCCACCCATCTTTGAGACAGCGCGACACCACGGGAGACGTGCTGAATTGCTGAATTTTCGGCGACAAATCTCCAATAGCACGCTCCCTCCCCGTCTTCCGATGTCAAAATCCGAGGCAGCGCGAAACGGGAAGCGTGCTGAACCGCTGATGAATCTCTCGGATTTCAACAACAAAAGTTGACAGGCACACAACAACGATATTCCCTTGCCATTTATCCACACGCGCCACGTACGTCTCTACTGATTTGCTCAGTTACTATGCTGCCTACACCAGTACTCCTTCCATCTCCTCCTGCATGTTGCATCTGATACCCTCCTGCAACAGTCCTCACCCTGTATCCTTTCCACTTAGTCTCTTCCTCCTGCCCATCACGTTTATCATTTCCAGTGCTTCTCGCAAGGAATTGTATATTCTGCTATTTGTGGAATCAGATCATATTTCCTTTTTATGACCTTTAAGCACAACATAATTGTATTACGTAATATGTGTGGGCGGCAGCAGGTACATTCAGTCTGAAGGAGCAGCTATACTTAATTCAACACTGCCAAAGGACTATCTCATTATTGATTAGGGGTGTTTAAAATTAATTAGATGCATATTTTAGAGTTGTGCCCCATAATGGGTCCGACCCACGTCTGATACGTTTGTTTAAAGAGTTTGCTAGAGGATTGTCTAGGTGATATGCATTGTCATAAGGAGGCGAGTAACGAGTTATACTCCCAGAACAAATGTGTACAAACAGAGAGGACTCTGTAGTGTTGCAGTTAAACCGATTGGGAGAGTCGGTGGCATATCGTCGGCGACGGCGAATCTGGCAGCGAAATGCACGGCTGAGCGTGACAGCGTGATCGGCGGCCAACACAAGCGGCAGCACAGCTTGGCATCGTGAACCCAACGATCGGGCAGCGAAGCACAGTCTGACCTGTCGGGGACCGGACGGGATCGCGTGGTCGAACCGAACGTCGAGAAAAAGGGAACGGACTCTGTTAATCACTATATGGCTCCCCACACGTAGAGTTGGCAGTAGAAATTAGGAACATCATTATGGAATCAGCTGACAAACACTTCACTAAAAAGAGGAGACAAAACAACCATGGATAAGCAAAGACACACTGCAAATGATCGACGAAAGGAAAGAGTTAAAGAAGAACAAATAAATGAGTGAGAATTATCATGAGAAATGCAGAGTGAAGTGTAAGATGATTAAACGAATGTGTAAGGAAGACAAGAAGAAATATCTAGAGAAGAAATGCGAAAAGATAGGACTATGTATGAGAAGGAACGATAGTCGCAGTATGTTCGAGGAAATCAAGTCTGTGACACAGTCGTTCAAACCTAGACTTGGCGTTAATAAAGATGAAACGGGAATGACTCTGACAGAAAGCGATGACATACTTGAAAGATGGAAGCAATATTGTGAAAGCATGTTTAAGAAAGAAGAAACAGAAGAGGTAGACATGGATGAAGGCAGAGAGAGGACAGAACCAGAAGATGAACTTGAGCCTTTGCGTTCAGAGGTGGAGTGGGCAGTAAAAAGTCTAAAAGACGGAAAATCACCTGGCACTGATAACATCACTGCAGAGCTAATAAGAGCAATGAAGAAGCAGGCGTAGATATCTATCACACATTATGCAAGATAATATGGAGATATGGCCCATGGACTGGAAACGAGCCATCCTTATACCAATACCGAAAAAAGTGACATACAAGAATGCTCCAGCCACAGGACTATATCCCTCGTCAGTCATGCGAGCAACATTATGCTAAAAATCATAATGAAGAGAATCACAACATAATTAGAATGTGAAGTCAACAGAACACAAGCTGGTTTCCGGACTGGAAGAGGAACAAGAGATCACATTTTCAACCTGAAGATGTTAATTCAGAAATGCAGATAATTCAACTATGACCTTAGGATCTGTTTCATAGATTATTCAAAAGCTCTTGATAATGTTAGTCATCAACAACTCTGGAAAACCTTGATACACGTGGGATTTGACCAGAAAATTACATCACTTATCCAAAATTTATATGTTGGACAGGAGTCTGCAGTGAGATTAGAGTGTGGTACCACAGATTGGTTCCCAGTCGGCAAGGGAGTGAGACAGGGGTGCAATTCCCTCCCCCACCTATTCAGCCTATACACAGAGAATATCATGAGAGAAGTCGATGTGAAGGGATGTCGAGAATCATCAGAAGTCACAGTAGATGGCGGGGAAATAGAACGAGTGGAAAGTTTTGAATATCTGGGGTCACTGATAGAAGCGGATGGAGATGGGACGAAAAAGATCAAGGAGGTTGGCAATGGCGAGTAAAAAGTTGACGGAGATTAAGAAGCTGTGGAAAGCAACGAACAAAGATATGAAACTACGAATTATCCGAGTCTGCATATTTCCAACGGCTACGTATGGGTGCGAAACCTGGACTCTTAATAAGAACATTACTAAACGTATAAATGCATTTGAAAACAAGTGTTATAGAAAGATATTACGAGTTCCGTGGACTGAACGTAGAACTAACGAATCCATCACAGATGAGCT
The DNA here is from genome assembly GCA_963995525.1 of Escarpia spicata. Classification (NCBI taxonomy): domain Eukaryota; kingdom Metazoa; phylum Annelida; class Polychaeta; order Sabellida; family Siboglinidae; genus Escarpia; species Escarpia spicata. The sequence continues at coordinate 37,833,571 of OZ023210.1, forward strand.
TGGTGTTATACCCAGGACTTTATTGAACTGTGTAAAGAAACAGAAACTAAGTTATTTCGGCCATGTGAAACGGCATCAGTCTCTAAGAGAGACTAATAATGGAAGGAAAAGTGGAAGGCAGAAGAAGCAGAGGAAGACCTAGGAGACAATGGGGGGAGGACATAGAGGAATGGATGGGAGCCGACGTCTGGCGAGTGGGGAGACTGGCAAACGAAAGAGCTGTCTATAGACAATCCACCAAGGCTGCAACGTCCGGAAATGGATAAGCAAACCCAACCAATGTCGGCCAGGCACCATTGCCTGAAGGACATTCTTCGTTAGTGTGAACCAGAGATTGTTATCCGGGTACTTTCGGATAGATATAATACCCGTTGTTAGTAAACGAAGTCTGTGTGGACTCGGACTTGTAGAGTATTAATACTTGATAGTATTTTTAGGGCATAAGAATTATTTTGAATCTTAGGACAGACCGTTCTACTGTATTTTGCTTTGGGAATAAGTATACTTATACTAGCAAGGGAATAGCTAGGAACTACATATAACCGGGGTGAGATAGAGGAGACTTAATCGTGGATAGGATAGGAGATTAGTTATTAGATGTTTCCGTTTTCACACCAAAGGGCTATCTGGTGGCTGTAGCTGAAAGCGAGAATATGAAGCACAAACTACATCTACACACTACAGCATTTGGCGCATCACTCAGACCTGCGTTCACGCACCACACAACCAATGCACAACACCATATGCACAATATAATCTCATAGATGGGAGCACTTTCGGAAGAAAGCCAGGGCTTCATGTGTTTATTTAACGGCGTATATCACCAGATGGAGCCAGGGGCAAGTGTGATACTAGCTACTAGTACACAATGTTAGAAAGTGTTTGGGCATCCAATTCGTTTTGGCAAAATGGTAAATATACTGCAAGTGCACGTGGTAAAATACAAGATAGCCCACATATGGAGTGGCGGAGAAAAATGAAATGGTGAATATTATAAATGGATTACCATGCAATAAATCACTAGGTCTGGGTGGTATTACTGCAGAACACATCAAGTTCGCTGATGCTCAACTTGTGGTGCTTTTATTTATCATTGTCCTCTATTACGGTGCACGGTTATAAACCAAAAGCATTATCAAAGTTTTTTTATTGTGCCGTTTATTAAAAATAAGAATAGACGGGTAAATGACAAAGGTAATTACAGGTCACTATGCCTTTCTAACATATGTTCCAAGATAGTAAATACTGTGTTATTCAACAGAATGAAAACACACTTAGAAACTACGCCACATCAATTTGGATTTAACCCAAAATAAGGAACGGAGCTATGTGTGTTTGCATGTAAGGAACTACTGCGATTTTACACTAAACACTATGCATGTTGCGTTTTTACATGCTTCATAAGCATTTGATCGAGTCAATCAACAAAAACTGTTAACAAACCTAAAATAATGCGATACACCAAAATAAAGTTTAAGAGTACTCAGCAATGAATTCAATAACCGAGCTGTATGTATCCGAAGGCGATCTACCTATTCGGATTTCTTCTCAGTGGGCAACGGTTTTAAGCAAAGTGGAAAGTTATCCGCTTTACTTTTTAACCTTTATACGGACAAATTGACTGTACAACTGCACAAACACTATATTGGTTGTAGTCTTGGTAATATGGTTAATCACCTGACATGCGCTGATTACCTACTTCTGTTTGCTCCTTCCGCCAAGGGACTACAATATTTACCCGACATATATTACTCATATGGGCACGACTTTCAAAATAGTGCTGGTAAATCCCTGATTATGTACTTTGAGGGAAATTATCTTAGAAAGAAAGAAATTAAACTTTGCCGCGTCTTGTAAATACCTTGGACATTTAATTTGTAATGACTTCTCGGATGATGCTGACATTCAAGCCAAAGTGAGACTTTTGCATGCCAAGAGTAGCATGTTATGGCAAACATTTCATTTTTGCTATAAAGAATAAACTGTTTACTGCATATTTTTGTACTATTTACGTGTGTGCTGTATGGGTAAATTGTAGAAAAGCTAATTTTCAACAATGTATTATTGTTGCCAGTACCAATTCAAATTAGTACAGCGGCTAAGAGACAGAAAGTTGACGAATTGTGCTTTTTTTGACAAAAGCACGTACATTTGTACATATGTATGATATGTAGAATCATATAAAGCTAGGTACCCATCGTATCCATGGTATCTAGCCGCCATCTTGATTTAAAAAATGGCCGCCACGGAAATCTAATAGACAAATATATCAACTTCTAAACAATATAGAAACATGATCTTGGTGTCCAAACCAACATATCCAGGATCAAGAAACCCATTTCTGTCATGTGCAGTATCCAAGGATGACGGCTATATTGAAATTCAAGATGGCCGCCATGGAAAGCCATTATGCAGATATCTCAGTTTCTAAGCAACATAACAACATGTTCTGTGCGTCTAAACCAACATGTTCAGGGTCAAGGAATCCATCCTCAGATGAAAGCCGTATTGAAATGCAAGATGGCTACCATGCATACATGTTTTACGAGCATAATTTCAGTGCCTCTTGATATTGAAGACTCGATATGACGAATCCATATGTGGTTCATATGTTTCAAGGTCAAGGAATCCAGTCGTACCACTTGCATTATTCTTATATGACGGCCATATTGAAAAACAAAATGGCTGCCATGGAAATCATCTGTCCAATATCTCAGCTTCTACACAACATAGAAACATGATATTAGTGTTTATACCAACATATTCAAGGTTAATTAATTCATTTCTTTCACATGTTGTATCTCCAGATGACAGACATATTGAAATTCAAGATGGCCGACATCCATGTAATCATATATGTAGGTTTAATTCAGCTTACGCGCAACACAAAACAGAGTCTTTGTGTTTAATCCGGTAATACAGGTGTAAATAAATATAAATAGACTACAACCATCAAACGATAATCACACAGAATATCAAGATGGCTGCCATGCATATATATATATATATATACATGTATATATATATATATATATATATATATATATATATATATATGTATGTTCTTGGAACATGATCTCAAAGTGTGTAGGGTTTAGGAATCCATACCTGGTTTATGGTACGTGTCTTCTCGATTACAACCTTTCAGGCTGTTGCAAAGTTTTACTCAGTTTTATTTTCAACCATAATATACCTCACAGCATACACAAACATGAACAATAATATCTAAATTGGACTACACTATAGATTTGCAACCACAGTGCACTAGGTCATGGCATTGCATCGGTGCCTCTGGGAGTTTAATTCCAGCATGGTTTCTATACTGAGGGTTCCAACCATAGTGTCCAAGACCAGGCAGATGGAGATTTAGCACAAGAGCTTGTGACATAACATAACCCATTTGACAAACAGCCCTTCTCACATGTTGGTGCAACGCATATTTTGTTGGTGGAGTATTCCAAGTCGTACCAGATCCCAGGGCAAACAGCTGTTTCCTTGTTTCATCCTACTAAATGCAAAAGTCTTAATGTAAATTCGGCGATTAACCTCTGTATCTCATTTAGTGTACATTAGTGTACATGAGTCGACTTCTTATGATTGTGATGACAGGGCGAGGGAGACGTCTGTAACAGCGGGGAATGGGCTCCATGCTAGCCATGCCAACTTTTTACCTCGACCAACGAAACTGGAGACTATGTCACATATCAACTCAGGACATAACATAGCATTAATGTTTCCGATATCACAGGTCGTTGACAATGACATGGGTTGCAGTGGGACAAAAGTGGGTTTCAATCGTAAAACGTTCATTTATTTCAATAGCAAGGGATGCCTTACGGCCAGAATAACCACGTCTATAAACACTACCAGATGTCCACTTTGGGAAATCCTTGGTGAACACATTGTGCTACATAGAGTAATATGCTGCTGACGTCTGCCTCCTCGTGTGTTCATGCCTGAAGGTACTGCAGGTCGTTGGTGGCTTTATGAACTGTGGTCACAACTATCTGATCTTCGGTGCTGATGATTACCTATCCACAGGAAACGAATGACCTTGTACATTGTAGCAAATAATGAAATAACTTCTGAGTGGTTCGGCTATGTGTTATGCGTTCTCTTGTTAGTTGCTTGGGGATGTCAGCAAAAACATATTACAAACAATCTATACTCTTCCGACAGTTGCCAACAGGGGTGTAATGTATATGATACATTATTGCTGGGCTTCATCCACATTGCACTACATGCACTGCTCACACATTGCACTACATGCACTGCTCACACATTGCACTACATGCACTGCTCACACATTTGTGTCGACGTATGGAGCAATCTGCAATGATGAGAAGTACTATGTTTGGTACGCCAATCAGTCTGATTGTGATCCTTGTCATAATTGGCGTTTTCTGTCGTTTCGTCCGTATATCTGCTCTACTGTATTTCAATGTGCTCTTAACAGTGTATTTCGTTTGGATTACATAGTTGTGTTCATGACTAAGTTTGAACTCGGAGTCTGCAAATATGAGCGAATTTCAACGATTGTTGGATTACACAAATTGTAAATGTTGACACTAAAGATGATATTTATTTAGCAAAGTTGTTTTGTATGCCAGACTGTAGTACATTTATGCTTTGTTGAGTTTTTAATTGGCAGATTAAACATTACCTTCCAACTCCATCTAGTTGCCTGTGATATATCTGGCCCTGTCACCATCCACCTCTCCCAGGATTATGGACTTCTGTTATACTTACAGCACAACCGTCACTCTTTGTGTGTGATTGACTTGACCTTGACATCGGCCTAGTGTTATTGCTGAGAACACATGTTGTGGTTTCTGCACACACAAAATATACATTCGTAAGTTGCCAGTAAACCTCAAGACGTGTTGTCAACACGGTGTTGAGTATGTTTTCCATATCGCTGAAACTTGAAATGTAACCATTTGTGTTATCCATTCTTAACCAATGACATATTTGTTTTCACCAGTATGAGCACTGCTATTTAACGTATGGTTCAGAATACTCTCAACAAAAATTGACATACTCGTGAGTGAATATATATGTATTCATATATGAACCACGTGACATGGATTCCTCAAACTGAAGAGGCGCTAAAATTATGTTCATAAAAGGCACACGCAGGGGAACCATCTTGAATTTTAATATGGCCGTCATCTGATGAAATAGCATATGCAGAAATAAATTCCTTGGCCTTGAAAATTTTGGTTTAGACACAAAGAACATGTTTGTATGTTCCTTCTTCTTGGGGTTTGCTTATCCATTGCCGGACGTTGCAGCCTTGATGGATTGTCTATAGACAGCTCTTTCGTTTGCCAGTCTCCCCACTCGCCAGACGTCTGCTCCCATCCATTCCTCTATGTCCTTCCCCTATTGTCTCCTAGGTCTTCCTGCCTTCCACGTTTCCTTCCATTATTAGTCTCTCTAGAGACTGATGCCGTTTCACATGGCCGAAATAATAAGTATGTTCCTTAGAAGCTGATATATCTGGATAATGGATTTCCGTGGCGGCCATCTTGAATTTCAATATGGCCGTCATCCTTGGATACTGAATAAGACAGAAATGGATTCCATGACCCTGGAAATGTTGGGTTAGACACCAAGAACATGATTTTATGTTGCTTAGAAGCTGACATAATTGGATAGTGGATTTCCGTGGCGGCCATTTGTTAAAATCAAGATGGCAGCTAGATGCCATGTCTATAGCGATGGGTATTTCATAGCTTGAAATGATTCTATATATCATTATCTACACGTGTGCCAATGTCCATGCGTTTGTCAAAAAGTGCACAATCATGTCCCTTAGCCGCTGTACTATATAGAGTATTGAACAATCTGCCGATGAGACGTACCAGCATCAACATGTTTGCTACAGCAAATGTAAAATCATGTACAGAAATTATCAGAATGGTTATTTCTAGCTTAATGATAAGGATCGACATGTCTATGAATACCATTATTCAGAACATTATTACCAGCGAAATTTACCGTACATCGCAACTGCGGCATAAGTGTATCCTGGCTTTATGTAGTTTTTAATATATTGTTTTTATCGATGTATTTATTTTTTATATGGATATACTGATTTTATCGTTTGATTGTTTTATAAGGATCCAAATTGTTTGTCTGAAATAAAATCATTATTATTACTATTAGTATGGACTTTAAACACGCCTAGGCACGTCAAACGGTGTCATTAATTACAATGTTACAATCCATTTAGTTAGGGATGTCAGGGCATTATAGGGATTGTTTGGTTCAGATTCTTCCAAAGCACCAAATTTGGCCCACATGTCGCCCATACTATACTTTTTCGATTTTTGACGGGCGCCAAGACGGGTTAGAGGTCAATCGTAATTTAAAAACCAAAAGGGCTAGAATTATGAATAATACCACTTTGTAGGGGTTTTCGGGGTCGGAGAATCCGATTCTGATCTTATTTCGACGATTTGAGATCAAGGTCACCCCTCAAGGTCACGCTAAAGGTCTTATTGGATTAGCAATTGTCACTGGAGGTACAGTAATCGTCATAATTATATTTGAAACCATTCTTTAGTTTTTGGGTGTCTAGTTTTCACAACACATGCTAGAAAGCGACAAGTCGGTGAAGCCATCTGCCGAGATCGGCTTCTATCCCTTCTTCCCAGACAAGGCTGCATCCGCATCTTTAATGAAGCACGCGATGGAGCTGACGATGCAGGGCACTGAGTTCCTCAACCCGCGGTCAGACCAGCGTTCTCGGTGCAGATCAGCCACTGTATACTATTAGCGAACTCATCCAATAATACCCCGACACTTTGGGAGAAGAGAAGCTGGTTGCTATGAGGGCGCGCTGCACATCGAAGACAATATGTATCTTATGATAGGCAAGCTGCTGGGTATGCCCATCACGTCTCCCTCATGTCGCTGTAACTGCTCATGCAGACCGCCTACTTGTATTGCGAGAATGTAATGGGCCCACCTGAGTCAATCGATGTGTGGAATCGACGTTCCCAAACTATACCCCAGTGCAAGTTCTGGTCAACCATAATCGAGCTGGAGCTGCTGATGGCTCGCTTTGTGCGGTCCCTGCGGTAGGGGGACTTCGCATTATATGTGCAAGCGTGTGACGAACTCTGCCCTGGACCACACGAATTACGCGCGTTGGCTGCCGGTACATGTATGTGACATGGTTGAGCTAGACGCGAAACACCCTGAAGTATATGCTGAATTCATGAAGCGCAATTTTGTTGTGCAGAAATCAGTTACGGAGCGGCTGGACTCTGAGAACCCCGAGGCCCTTACACTGTTCATGCTAGCCGGACCTGACTGCGCGCGTATGGTTGAGGAGTTCGAGGCTGTCTACGACGCACCATCGTCATCCACCGCTCACCACGAGGAAGGACACAGCTTCCAAGTCAAGTTTCGAAAGGATGTACTATCGTTCGTCGATGAGGTAGCGCAGCTGGGCAACTCCTTCTTTGCTAGAAGTCAGGAGCTTGTAGCACTCGATACACAGAATGTCATGGAACAGGCCGTCGCTACCTCTCTATCTCAAATCAGTGAAGCTGGCCAAGCCCTTCATGCATCATACGCCATGGAAAGGCTGGAAAAGGCCTCAGTTCGGGTATCTAATACCATCACGCGGAACAACATGCTAACCTTCGCCAACCGACCTGACCCCAAGAAAAAAAGGCAGGGAGGACAGTGATGTACAGAGGCAGAACATGATCATTGTCACACAACTTTTCCTCTCACTCCAGTCGCGTCCCGATGCCGACATGACGGACTTCTTCGGTTCGAAAATCAGAGAGAGCCACCGAGCTTGGCAGATCGAGTGTCGCTGCGATCTTGGACGAAGTCCGACATTCTTCAATGCCTCAATACACCCACTGGCCTCGCAGCTGCTGCCAAACAAGCCACGGTCGTGGTGTTGGATATGGTGGCAGTGATCCACATGGTGTGCCCCACAACAGCAAAGACACTCAGCGAGTACGTGCCGCTCCAAGAACTCGCTGTTTCAGTCCCGAAGCGTGAATGGAACAGCGGCTTCCTACAAAATGAAGAAAACAAAAAAGGAGCTGTTCTCATTCATCAGCACACATATCTCCAAGACTGACATGGGCGGAAAGCTCCTCCTGTGTACCCACTTCGAGACCGTGTTCTCCAACAGGCGTTGTGACCTCGCAACACGTCAGCCGTGTAACCATTCCGAGGCGGACACCAGGGTCCTCCTGCATCTGGCACATGCTGCAGTGCAGGGTCATACAACAGCCTATGTTCACATGATGGACAGCGATGTCGTGGTTTTGGCAGTCCGGATTTTCGAGACCCTCGGCCTATCAGAGCTCTGGGTGTGCTTCGGTAGCGGAAAAAAATACCGTGACATTCCAGTCCATACCATCTACTCCGATGTCGGTCCGTCAAAGTCCTTGGTACTACCCCTCTTCCACAGCCTAACGGGGTGCGACACGACTTCACAGTTTCTTGGATGTAGCATGAAGATCACCTGGGCAGTCTGGACCAGCATACCGGACCTCACCGACACACTAAAGGCTCTCACGCACCACCATGACATCGTCAGTCTCGAGTCCGTGCATATGTAGCGGATCGAACGCTTCATCGTACTCATGTACGGCAAGGGGTGTGGTGCAGCCGGTGACAACGAGGCCAAACATCGCCTCTTCACCGCTGGAAGGAGATCACTGAAAAACATCCCACCTACCCAAGCCGCGCTGTTCCAGCATGTGAAGCGAGCGCTACTACAGGCGAGTTTATACTGGAGTCAGGCCACCTTGACTTCAGTGAGTGCATGGAGCTTTCACAAAGATGGCACCAGTACATGGCAACCACTATGGACCACACTCAGCGACGCTTCAGTGGCATGTGCCATTCTCTTGCACTGCGGCTACATCAAGGCATGCACGGGAAGGTGCAAATGCAATCACGCCGGTGTCCGTGCACGGCCTTCTGAAAATGCGAAGGCGGGTGCGTTAATAACGAGGGCGGTGATGACCAGTAGTACTTATTGCTGGCATCATAGAGCGCAAGCCAGAGCGTATAGGTAGTAATAGTAATCATTGGTAATCATTGGTATATTGTTGCTAAAGCGGTCCTTGTATTGTATTTTGAACATTTAAATGAACATAGCGGCGTAGCGGCATAGTTGTAGCATTTTGTCAGCAGATGTCATCTCCGAAGTATTTTAATAAAAAAAATTCCTGAAAAATCTTTGTTAAATTGTTTTAGTAGTAACTGCTGATCTTTGACCTTTGACCCCAAAATGGGGTGACCATGACCTCAAATCGTCGAAATAATATCAGAATCGGATTCTCCGATGTCACAAACCCCGAAAAAGTGGTATTAGTCGTAATTAACTACGATTGACGTCTAGCCCGGGTGGCGGCCATATTGGATTGGCGCCCGTCAGAAATCGAAATAGTATGGTATGGATGACATCTGGGCCAAATTTTGTGCTTTTGGAAGAATCTGAACCAAAAAAAATCCATAACATCCCTGACTAATGTATTTACTGGATGACCGGATGCTTAGCAAAGGGCATACCATATTGTATTGCCCAGCAGTAGATACAACGACTAATGAAGATACAGACCTACCCAACCACATTCATCGAACAGAAACTTGTGATGATATATCTAACGATCTGGAGAAGACAGAGGTATTTAAAGTATGTGAAGTACTGGCACTGCTGAAAGCGCTTTACACTTCACTCCCTGGCAGACCTGTTCAAACGAACTTCTTATCTCCTGCTCTTCTCTCTCTACTTGAACAACGCTGCAATTAGTACGCGAATACAATTCGTACACAAATATGCACCTCTAATTGATACAGCTGAATGAACTGGAGTAACGTTGTCTCGAGTGACATTCCGGTGTTCTAGCGCCAGACCACCGCACACCATCCCAATATTCCAGTGCTCATGGCAGTGGCGCGGGAACGAAATTCATTTTTGCCGCCGCGCCGCCGCATACATCTTCACATCTTCCTTCATCTTGTGGCTGTCTCGCTTGGCTCGACTGGGACATCGGAAGACGGGGGGGGGGGGGGGGGGGGGGGGGGGTGCTGTTGGAAATTGTTCGCCGCTGCGCCGCCAATTACTGGGAGAGGGGCAGAAAACCAGTCAATAAAAATACACATTAATCGTCTCATCAAATGAATTTACATTTACATCCGTCATTGACGCTCGCCACAAAAATGAACATTCACGCTCACATTCAATGGGGGGCAGAACCATATGTCTGCCCCCCATGAATAAATTCCAGGGGGCATCTGACTCCCCGACCCCATTTTTTCGCGCCTATGACTCGTGGTGTTCAGTTCTCCCCCAACCTGGGACGGATCCATAGAGGGTAGTCTGGGGCCTAAAACCTCGAATTGCACCTCATTTGAAACTCGCCAAAACTTTACTGGCGACCGAACTAAATTCATATTGGGTGGGCTGAGCCGGAGCTTCAGCACGACTCCCTCTCGGATCCTGATATCGGAAGACGGGGGAGGCAGCGTGGTGATGAAGAGTTTTCGCAGGACCTTCAGCACCACTCCGCCGTCACACTGTCGGATCCTGACATCGGAAGACGGGGGGGGGGTTGCTGTTCCAAGCTGTTCGCGGCGACGTACACAATTTCGGAAGCTCACAAAAATCCTCCATTTGCATCCCACCCCCTCATACTCAGCTAAGCGGGGTTACATTCCAAAGGTCTAAGGGCATGTAACGGGGGCACATTCCAAAGGTCTAGGGGGCACTCCACTCTAGCGCAGGCATAGCGTGGCTAAATTCACAAAATCCCCCCGGATCTGCCTATGTCCTATGCACTGTTGCATGTTCAGCTAAAGACTCTCATCCGCCCATTGCTCAATCCTGTGGAAGACGACGCAGTCGCGAATCGCGACACCAGTCGGTAATATATCACATCGCATTAACGTTTTCGTGGTCTAAATCGTTTCTCCATAGTACGTCAGCGCATTGAGATATCCCCTATATAGGGCGCCGCGGCGTCACTTTTATTGTGCTCTCTCTGGTTTGTTGTCGCTGTCCAGACTTATCGAACGTACACGCATTAAACCGTCTGTGTAATTCCTCACCGTACCCAGTACAGCGACAGACGCGTCGGTCGAACTACACATAATGTTTGATGATATAGCTCCACTGGAATAAACTACTTGCGACAGTTAAACGTATCGCAACGTGAAACGACATTTTTATGTAGGCTTGAAATTAGGCTCTGTAGATCAATTTAATGAGCAATGAAACAGAGCCATACAACAGGTAACTGTTCCTCGCTTATAATCCAAATTACACAACAACCTGATACACGTTAATACCCTTGGTGGTTTTTATGTTATTGGGTAGAGATGCTGTATCTTGTCGGAAATGTTAAGTTCCGTTGTGCAGCGGAAGGCCCTGACGGATCATTATTTTGTCATGATTGTCCTTTCGCTCCTTCACCTGTTTAGTTTGGTACACGTTTCCACTGTTGGTGTTGTTGCTGCAGTAGTTGTTGTTGTTGTAAAAGGTAAAAAAGGTAGTTTTTCAACAGGCCCGTAGCCAGGATGGGTTCACGGGGTTCACGTGAACCTCCCTTTTTGTTAACCCCCGTTTCTCAAAAGCGTTACCCCCCCCCCCCCTTCTAAAAGCTGCTGTATGTTGTTCAAGCGTTACAAGGAATGCATATGTTAAAGGGCGTAGGGCCAGTAACCCTACCCTGTAAAAACAAACCCTACTACAGAAACGACGAGAACAAGCCATTCCTGTACACTTTCAAGAGGAAGAACAGAAGGCACATCCATAAATGTGGATGCATCTGCATCTACAGATGTATCTACACCTACAGATGTATCTATGACAGGGTTGAATGAAAGCCGTCAGGACGCTCGTCCCCCGATGAGCCATATCTTTAACGCCAAAATTAACACCAGAGTAAGCACATGGAACGTTCGAACGCTTTTTCAGAGCGGGCAGATGGAGCAAGTGCTGAAGGAAATGACGGCTTACCATCTAGATATTCTAGGCGTAAGCGAGATGAGATGGACAGGACAGGGACGCTTCAACAGCGGAGATAAAACTGTACTCTACTCCGGAAATGAAGATCACCACATCCATGGAGTAGGCATCATCCTGAATAAGGATGCTACACAAGCACTGATAGGGTGGAAGCCAGTTAGTGGACGCATCACAGCGAGGTTCAACACCAGACATGTCAAAGTCATCGTAGTGCAAGTATATGCCCCAACCGAAGTCGCCACAGATGAGAAAAGGACACCTTTTACGACCAACTCTAGAACGTGCTTGACGAGATACCAAGCTTTGACATAAAACTGGTGGTAGGAGACTTTAACGCGAAGCTGGATGGAGACAGAAGAGACATGTACATACGGTTGGACCTCACGGTTCAGCTGGAAATACGAATGATAACGATGAACGATTGCTCTCGATGAGCACCGCCAGTGGTATCAGCATTGGCAGCACCTTCTTCAAACATAAACGCATTCACAAGAAAACCTGGATCTCACCAAATGGCAATACATCGAATGAGATTGATTACATCTGCATTAGTTTAGATGGCGTACATCTCTACAGGACGTCCGAACCTACAGAGGGGCAGATGTTGGCTCTGACCACAACCTTGTGATTGGTAAGATCCGCTTAAAGTTAAAGAGATTCAAGATTGTGAAGACGTCAGGCCATATGCGACAGATAACTTAAAGAACACAGACACATCACAACAATTATACGAGGAAACAAAGAACAGATTCCAAGTGCTACAACACTCTACCGACTTAGAAGAGCAATGGCAGATATTCCTTCAAGCCGTAAAGGAGAGCGCGAATGTAGTGTTAGGAAGGAGAAGAGGGTCCAACAGAGAACAGTGGATTATTGAAGACTCGTGGAAACTGATTGATAAAATAAATAATATGAAGATCAGAAGAGATCAAGCAGCTAGAAACCTCCAACAATGGAGATCATCAGATGAGGAATACAGGACGCTGTACAAGGAAATAAAAAGAGCTGTAGGACAAATAAGAGGACATGGTTAGAAGAGAAAGGTAACGAAACGCCAACAGCAGCAGAATGGAATGACTAGAACAACAAGGCAGCGAGTTTCGATGAAGTATCGGCCGAAATATTGAAACATAGCAAGAACGGGGTTGTAGCCGAGTTAACCTACTTGTTCAATCTGATCTGGTCTGAGGAAGAAGTCCCTGATGATTGGAGACGAGGAGTGGTCGTGACGTTACCAAAGAAGGGTGCATGAGCGATTGAAGACAACAGTTGACCAACACCTCCGGGAGGAACAAACTGGTTTTCGAAGAGGAAGGTCGTGCTGTGAGCAGATCTTCACATTGCGAAACATCATCCAGCAAAGCAGAGAGTTCCAGATACCTATTTTAGTCAACTTCATTGACTTTAAGAAGGCTTTCGACAGGGTCCACAGATATTCGCTATGGCAAGAGAGTGCGTCGAGAACTTTCCTTACCTCGGAAGCTACATTTCTAGGGAAGGCGTCCAATTTGGTCCAGTACCACCATCAGAAAGGACATAAAGCTACGTCTTTACATGTAGTAGTAGTAGTAGTAGTAGTAGTAGTAGTAGTAGTAGTAGTGGTAGTAGTAGTAGTAGTAGTCATAGTAGTAGTAGTAGGTTTTATTTGGAATTGTATAAATCATACATACAAATATAAACAATCCGTAAAACAATTGACAACATGATATACAATTCCAGGTTGACAGCGGAGCCAATTAAGGCTGTAACCAGTTTGTTTTAATTATTCCAATATAAGATGATAATGATTAAGTAAACTAGTCGCCGTCATCCCAAAAATAACTATTATTAACAATGATTTCACGTGTAGTGTGTTGGTTACGTTGCTACAATCAATAGAACATATATATAAATTTAATAGCATTATTATTAGATAATAAATGTTCACATAAGTAGTCTTGCGAGAATAAAACATGTGGTTATGCCAAGCTTCAGCAGTGGTATAACACCTAAGTAGAATAACATTATATCAAACACATATGTCAGACGTTTCGGGGTGGAATGAAATTAAACTAGAACACCATGGCAATCGTAATACCAACAGCGATATATGCCTGTGAATCGTGGAAGAATACGGCGAGGATATCAAAAAACTAGACATATACCACCGGCGACGTGTCCAGTTCATATTGGGCATATCATGGAGAGAACACATCACCAATGACGGGCAGATCTGGATAGCCTGCATGACATAGTTAAGTCTCGACGACGAAGACTAGCGGTACATATCCTACGCCTACCAAGAGAGAGAATAGCACATGTAGCAATGGAGTGGATGCCTGAAGGTGGAAACAGAACGAGAGGAAGGCCGACTAAGACCTGGCGCAAGACATTTAAAGAAGATCTGGCAGAAATGGAAATTACCTGGAATAAAGAAATTTCGAAAGACCGTAATAGTTGGAGAAAGCTCGTCGCCCGATGTCCGAAAGGACCAGGAGGAACTAAGTCTAAGTAAGTACAGGGAGAACCCTTATCTATTAAGTGATCATCACTGAATGTATGGGAGCCTGGCTGAGGGGTCTGTCTCCAAAGCCATGTGTGAAAAGGGCAGTCACTAGAGGAATGTGTGTCAAAGGACCATTGCATCCAATTAGCCAGGCAGTAGGACTTCACACTATCCCAGGGCATCCTGTTATGTAAACGAATGGGAAAACAAATACACAAGAAACCACCAAACGTAAAATTATAAGTCCTAATTGTAGTCACTCAGAGGTGACAGATGCAGACAAAGTAATGGTGAATGAACTGGGTGACGATGATTTAACAATTATGAGCACATGAATTAAGTCATCTAAAATAATTCATTAAACAGTCATTATCATTAAACGACAGTTGCGGCTTTTTATTTTAGTATGTTGATTAAGGTAACTACCGACTGTCAAAGAGGCTATTCTCAACAATCAACAACTTAAGATGTGTAGCGAGGGTATTACTTACAAGCTGCAAACCCGGTAGACAAACTCATATGGCTTAACACAAAGCATAATTTTCAACTATTGCGCTGGAACGCGAATTTCGATGAATAATTGTATTTAACCTATACATTAAAGTTTAGCTTCACCTATTTTAAAATGCGCGTGCTGATGAGAAATCGTGTAACTGTGTGGCTGTATGGTTGCCGAAATACGGTGGTTCCTAGTTGCATGTTTGAAGATCTCAGAAAGGGGAGCTTTATCGCTTATGAGGAGGCAATAATGTGTGAAGGGCCTTTATTATCAATTATTATGTCCATTTTGTGTTCTGAATAGTTGTAAAATACAGTTTGTGTTTCCTGGAGTCAGTGTGGTGTATAGGATATGGTACTTGACTGTTTGACACCTAGAATTTAATTCAAATTCCACAAGAGGACAATATTTTTTCTAATCTAGCTTCTATTTACCGGGCATGTTTTATAAAGGTTCGTCAATTTACTAATTTCATTATGTATATGATAAATTATGGAATTTTTGCACATCAGATTATATAAATATAATGTATTAATTGAGTGAAAACCAGATTGTAGATGTCACACTTTAACTGTTTATTCTGAAAAATAACTTGGACACACCCACACTCCTCGGTTCCTCGTTTATTATATTAATATGAACATATTCAAAACAACTGCACACACGACGAAGGGTTTCAAGTAGATAATTCAGTTATATTAACAATATACTATCACTGCATGTTGGCTTTTATGAATACAATTGGGTGTAAATTAGGCTTAATCAGGCAACAAAATGGGACCAATCTCCACAGACCTCATATGAGTCCCACTTTGCCTGAAAGCACACCCCAAAAACGACCTCGTTATGGGCCTACTGATAATACTAATGTGGTGTTTGTATATAACAAGAAAGAACATAAGACGAAACCACATGGTCCATCAATCTCACACCAACTTCATTTTTCTTCAAGTTAGAAATGTAACCGTCTGCATTATGAGTCCCCACGTGGACGTGTGGGGCCCTTGGAGTCTGAATTGGTCAAATGTGACCCCCCCCCCCCATTGTGAAATGCTGGCTACGGGCATTCTTATATAGCAATGTGTCCAGTCCTTAGGACTGTTCAAAGCGCTTTACACTTCCTCAAAGACCTGTTCAATAGAACACCATCTCGACTTCTCGGGAAAGCATTCAGTCACTCTGCAATGAATGCGAGAAAATATTTGTACACAAATTGTTGTTGGTGGTGTTGTTCTTGCCGCAAGTGCATTGCCGCCGCAACTGGGATGATTAGCGATTACGTGACTTCTCGTCTCGTATCCTAGCAACAATTGCGACAGCGTCTATTCCAATCAAACGTTGGAAATAGTCCACTATTTTCCCAGCTGAAAATCTTTGACCGGTCACTTGAAGAAGTTGTTTGTTACTGTTACGCTTTAGACATGATCCACCAAAATACCGCTGCATCGCTTGGGTCGTATGGTAGCAATACACAGCATTATGTTGTGTATAGCCAAGATGGCGGATCACCTTGTCGATCGGACACAAAATAAGGGCAATGACGTACGACTAACGGTCCCAACTGAACTTCCGCCGCAAGTGCACTGCCGCCGCCGCCGCCGCCGCCGATGTATACTTAGCTTGCATTGGTGCAGTGTTGGCGTTTGGTCCTGACTTCTAATCGCGAGTTCTTACCTGTAAAAGTTCCACAAATAAAAGTCGGCGTCTAACTTTGGACACATGTGTGTGAATTATCACCACCCCCTTGAATGTGATGTGACTCGCAATCGGCAGCCTGTGCAATCCCACAGACGAGACGTGCTCATGCCTACTGGTGTGTGTCAATGGCTAGGTGTCTGGGATGACGGAAAATTGAGCAGTAATAAGTTGCCGTAATCCAGACGAGAGGTGACAAAAGCATTGACCGCACTTCTGGCGGCCTCAGTTAGATAGTTGCATGTCGATGACAGCACATGATGCACATATGAGTGGTACATGCAGCAGACACAGCAGTCACACGATGAGTCATCGTCATATATTTGTCCACAATGTCATGAGCTTCCAAATTTCGTAAACCGTCTCCTGGCGAAATTGTAAAATAGCTTTTTGGGATATAGTCGATGGATACTGTCCACGTCGGAGAGGTATGTTGTCTTTGGGATTACTTTGGAAATATTGTCGTTGGAGAAAATTCTTATTAAACGAAGTATCTCTGTTTGTTTTATCGGTGCTTTGTTTATCGGTTTTATCAAGCATATATTCCCAGAAACCAGATTGAGCGATACTACTAAATACGTGCTGCGATATGGCCTTGCTTTGATGAAACATCGCCTTCCCATTGATAGATTCAACACATCTGATATAGAATGCGATAAACAATGACATGAATCAACGCAGGCTTTTTATCGCGGATTTTATTGCACCCATCTTCTGTATCGGTCGGTCGTTATACGACTATCATTGCCAGCTTTCGGTGACGTCCTAATGTGACCAACGGACTCATCTAGATGAACGCTCTGTCGTGGCCCGGGTATATAACACGAGGACAAGACCAACGCTGCCGCGGTCGGTTGATAGAGACATGAAGCTCCACGTAGTGCTAGCTGGGGCCCTCGTCGTACTGGTCTGTGGGACAACGACAGGTAGGACGCAGTGTGAAATAGTGGACAGCTGCAGTTCTATTCTGAAATTATTTGACTATTCAGTGAAATAATGTTGTACAGAGTAATAATGGCACTGCGTGAGTGTGTGTGTGTGTGTGTGTGTGTGTGTGTGTGTGTGTGTGTGTGTGTGTGTGTGTGTGTGTGTGTGTGTGTGTGTGTGTGTGTGTGTGTGTGTGTGTGTGTGTGTGTGTGTGTGTGTGTGTGTGTGTGTGTGTGTGTGTGTGTGTGTGTGTGTGTGTGTGTGTGTGTGTGTGTGTGTGTGTGTGTGTGTGTGTACATGCTACGTCCACTGTGCAGGTTATAACTACAAGCGGATATGTTACTACACGACGTGGTCGAATGACAGAAAGGATGAGGCTAGGTTCGAGGCGTCAGACGTCGACACGCGTCTGTGTTCACACATCGTGTACGCCTTCGCCAACATCACCAAGTACAGTCTGTCGCCGTTCCGACGGGCAGATTTGGGTCGCAATGGACGGTGAGTACTGGGTGACGACTAGTGGTCACCATCACTAAATCGTTCATTTTTGTAGTTTTCAGTCGGACTATAATAAGTATAATTTACTGTATGCATGATGTGTCATCATTGGTTTGGTTTATAGATCAGTTGCATGTCTTTTTTATCCGTGTCACAAACTCGGGGTGTCATTAGGACCTGCGCTACTCTCCCAAATAAATGAATTAATATAGTAGTAAATGGAAGAGTGAGTTATCAACATGTTTACAATCAGAATGCTATCCGTTTACAAACGCTATTTCGTACATTCTACATTTATATTGCTTCGGTTTGAGAAAATGTACTATCAGTATAGCCATTTTATTGATGTACTAAATTTGGTTTGTTCTGTTGTCAATTTCCTTTTCTCAACCATTAACAATAGATATGATCTATCGGTCTTCGGTTTTGTTTGGAAAACGTCACCTTTACCTTTCGAGATCTCCTTTTCGATTCAATAATTCAATTAATATGAGCTGTTTTATTGGTCCTGATCAACATACAGTACACACCTTCGCACATGTACACTCGCACGCACACGCGCACGCGCACGCGCACGCGCACACACACAACATAGACATTATTTTCTTCATATCTTTTATCGTATACTTCTACATATAAAGCAATAGCAATCTAGACTGTCTGTGCTATGTGCTCGTGCAGCTACGCCAAGGTGAACGCGTTGAAGCGGAAGAAGCCCTCCCTGAAGATATTGCTGTCGGTCGGCGGTTGGGCCATGGGCACGCGGGACATGAAGAGGATACTATCGAGGGGATATCGACGTAGAACATTCATCAGAAACAGCATCACCTACCTGAGGGCCAACAAATTCGACGGGTTGGACCTGAACTTCGAGTACCCAGGAAGTCGCGGCAGTCCGGCAAAAGATAAGCGCAGATTCACGCTGTTATGCAAGGTGTGCTTTTCGATGGCGAAGCGTAATATTATTTAACAAATCATTATAAAAAACGATTTGTTAGTTCGAAAACTTGAATACCCATTATAGCGCGAACCTAACTAGTACGACTAGATATTTATATTAGCACCTTAATTTGAGCAGGGTTTTACACGGCTCTTTGTAAAATTTTAATTTATTTGTTAGTATGGTGTCACTAGGGTATGTTTTTAAATAATAGCGATTTTTAAAAGAAGGTATCTTTTCGTTGTTTTGTATGAAATAATATAATATTTTATAAGATTATAATAAATATGTTGAAATTATACAAACTGCCCGTTAAATTGCGTTTAATAAGCTCAAAACTGTGTTCGCAATTTTTGACAATTTTTCAAGAGGCGATGTTTTGTTACAGTGGCATGATTTTATTTTTGTATGTGTAAGATAGTCAAGTAGATGAATTAGTCTACGCGAGACTCTGGTGACTAGATTTGCAATACGATTTTAAAAATAGTTCGTGGTCCTAAAATAATTGTTTTGCCGTTTCGGGATGTCACAATTTTCTGGTTGCTTAATATGTTATGCATTCACAATAAGTTGCATTAAGCCATCTCCTATAATCAGCTGACATGTGCATTCCTATACTACATAACGCATGACGTTCAAATTTTGCTTTGGCCGTTTGGCAAAAAATATATGTAGTTCTGACCGTGTGTGATGCTGAAAAAAATACTTCTGGAAACACTTTACAAAACAGACTTGAAATTTTCGCAATTTCCACTAGGATATAGTGTTTTGCAATCAGCAAATGTCACCGGAATCACTCGGCACAAAGACGATAAAGCATTGAGTGATGGCAGAACCCTCGCTTTACGAAGTAATATTATCGTGTTTACGTAGATTGGATAAACACATTGCATAAAATACGTTAGTGCTGTTTCCGCCGGGATCCTCCGAATTGTGAATGTGGATTAATGTAATGGATAACTCGACGTTGTTAACCAAGTCGCACCATAGATTTTATATTGCGCATTTTCATTTCTTGTGGCCCCGTTATGTTACGCGTATTGACTGTTGGGCGTTCTTGATAAGTGTTTGCACCGGCTGAATTCAGGGAATGAAAAGAGCCTTCGTGAAAGATGGCGTCCGACGGAAGCAACCTCGATTACTCCTATCTGTAGCTGTGCCTGCCGGGAAGACATTCATCGACAAAGGCTACGAAATTAATCAGATTTCGAGGTAATCATAACTTTAATTGAGTAGATGAGGGATCACCAGCAGATAGTATCTCCTTAGGTCTTCAGAAAGCTTTCAACAAAGTGCTACAAGAAAGATTACCATTTAATATAAAGGCCCGTGGCATAGCGATGACACAATAAAGTGGATATAGACCAGGAAATTAAGAGAGGAGATCAAATAAAAGTTTTTAAAGATATGAATGGACATTAAAATTAACATTGATATAAGTAATGTTCTCACTTAACAAAAGATAAAAGAACCAGAGAACATGAAGAATCGTTACCGGGCAACCGTGTAGAATATATATATATGTATGTATGTATATGTATATATATATATTTATATATATATATATATATACACACACACACACACACATATATATATATATATATATATATATATATACACACACACACATATATATATATATGTATATATATATGAAATTATTAATTCTCACACAAGACTATAAATAAATCTAACATAGTTTCTATTGATTGAATAAATGCTAGCCGTGACAATTCTTTTAAAAGCAAAATCGACATATAACTTAGAAGGACGGGTTTCATATAAATAAACAATGTTTGAGTCTCAATAATCCAAATATTTTCTTGCCCACTTGCCATCTGCAGTTTATGCCCTGGGTGGCAATTTTACAATCTACGCAATTGGCGGCCGGCAACCGCTGTGTAACGAAACGTACTCGCTGCATTTCACGGTATTTAGTTAGCTGTAAGCTATTGGTTTTGTTTGGGCTTAACTATATTATAAAGTAATCTAACTGCTTCTGGTAAAGCAGGCATTTTTTAAATGAAAATAGTTAATAGGCCCTGTTTAATTTTAGCTTTATGAGGGGTAACTGCGAAAACATCTCGTAATGTATGGTGTCATGGAGGTAAATTTGTTCCAAATAGATCCATAATGTGATGATTGTTACACAACGTAATACAAACTGGTTTTATATGCACAAACACAGTTCATGTAAACGATTTATTTATTTGACTTTTTGACGGTTAAAATTTGCGGAAATTCCACATACCCCCAAATTCGTTAACCATTATTGACACAACCTAAACAAGAACTCCAGACACGACAAGATGTGTTTCTTTACTTGAAACTAGATCTTTCCCTCAATGTACGTGTTTCTTCCTCGTTGCAGTATAAGTGGTTGTTGATTGCTGTGTGTTGTATGTGTTGCAGGTGCGTGGACTGGGTGAACTTGATGTCATACGACCTGCACGGTGTCTGGGACCGTCACACCGGCTTTGTGGCGCCCCTGAAGCCGCGCTCGGGAGAATACTTAGCAGAAAGATACGCCAATGTCGTAAGTACCAGTAGTTACACTGCCAGCAGGGGCGGTTCCAGAGAGGGTAGTCTGGGGGGTCCAACAAAACTCCAATTGCACACATTGAGGCCCAAAAACCTCCACTGGCGGCCGAACCAAATACATATCGGGTGGGCTGAGCCAGAGCTTCAGCACGACCCCGCTGTCGCGGATGTCGCTGTCGGATCATGAAGTCGCAAAACGGGAGAGGGGGTGCTGTTGAAAATGTCGTTGTCGCGCCGCTGTAACTTTAAATTCCAAAAGTATATGGGCACTTGCCCCCCGACCCCTACCCCACCCCCACCCACCCTCTGGACACGCCCATGGCCAGATGGTTATGTCTGAAATTGAACCACAAGTCTAATGCCCCATAAGCATAGTAACTACTGTAGTAGCATTAAAACATGGAAACGGCAGTTGGATTTAATACAAGCAAATGCATCAGTGTTGGAATTGCAGGGAGACGCTGCTGATTCTTCTCATCATTTTTCCACTTTCGAATGTATCATGAGTGCATTTACTGTACATACCATGTATGTACAATAGTAAAGAGGAAAACAGTTTGCCGAGTCACCAGAAGAAGTTCACATAGCCCAAAAGTTTGGATATGTGCAATTAGTTATTTCTCTTTTTTCTTTCGTGCAGCAATGGGCTGCCAAATACTGGATCAGGCGGGGATGTCCGAAACGGAAGTTAATTCTCGGAATGCCGCTTTATGGACGCTCATTCACACTACGCAGCGCCAACTCTCACGGCGTGGGGGCGGCCATCACGTCAGAAGGACCTGCAGGACCTCTCATCCACGAGGCTGGCGTCTACTCTTACTCAGAGGTCAGTGACGCTAGGACAGTTTGTAAATATACATACATATATTATAATGTATGCATAGATGTTTTTTTTTCCTAAATAATTTTTTTTACTAGTTTTCGCAAATGAATATTTAATCATGTTTCCTGTACTCTTATTCAATCTCCATGATTGCAAGGGGAAATAAATTATTGTATATGTACAGCAATATCCGATCTTTGATATTGCACATTTGATTTTAAAAGTGTCATAAACAATTATTCTGTTTGTTGACCGTATTTGTTAAGTTTACACTTTGTTTAAGAAAACCCTTTTTTGGGACATATCCAAAAACAGGATGCCCCACAATTACAGTAAATTCCGTGCTAAATTTGCTTCCATCGAGTCGATCGATCATTTTCTTTCAGACCTGCGTTTTCTATGTTTGTCTTTATAAAACCGACACCATGCCTTGTAAGCCGAAACGTGATTACCGTGTTTTGAATTAGAACACCTGGGCGCCGCTCAGTTATGGCGCGCTGCTTAGAAATAAGAGGCGACCTCTGCCTGTTAATTTGATCGTAACGTCGACTTTCATGACGTCAAGTCTACTTACTTCCTGGGGTGTCACACACACCCCTCGCTCTCCCATCAACGCTCACATTTCGTAGCATTCTAGAGGTGGATCTTCTGTATTTACATGTTTGCTTAATCTCTCTCAGTGTCCACTAGTACTATCTTGTGGGCGGGCGTGTGTATGTGTGATCTGTCTATACAGTATTGCCTGTGTGTCATGCAGGTGTGACAGTATTGCCCGTGTGTCTTGCAGGTGTGTCGCGTGTTCATCAGAGGCGGCGGCAAGTGCGAATGGGACTCCGAGCAGATGGCGCCGTTCGCCTACAAGGGCTGCTCGTGGGTGGGGTACGAGGACAGTACGAGCCTGCAGGAGAAGGTGATGCACGCTCTTGCTTGGCCCAGCTAGATTGACAGTGAATACAGCGTAGATGACTATAATGAAATTGCTTATTATCACACGAGTATTAACTTTGATCCGCATCCTTCCATGTTATATGAGCACCCACAACTGTTGTTCGTCTTCCTTCGCAAAGCGAAGAAGACCACATTTCATTTTCGCCTAATGTCATTTTGGCGAGACTTTCTCTCGCTTCTCCTTCTTTTGGCGTCTGCAACTTGTCCTTGTTCAAAGAACACAGCACCCGCTTTATAATAATACAGTGAATATGTCATGCTATGTTTTTAACTGCACTGTATGCCTTGCAATATGTGGCGTACATATTTATCAGGAATTCACTTCCTTTGTTATCACGCATTGCCACACTTCTAATGACATATGGTTATTCTGTTGTTAAAGCTAGTGTCATGGTTACAACGTCGCAGACCAATGCCGATGTAACTATAATAATGTTTATTTTATATAGCGCCATATCCATAACGTAAACGTAATTTGAGTAAAATGTGTCTGCGGTCATTCAGGTATTGAAGTGAGCCTCACACAACTACATCGTGTGTTCCAGGTGAAGTGGATGATGAGACAGCGGTACGGAGGCTGGATGGCCTGGAGTCTCGACCTCGACGACTTTAATGGAAAATCATGCAACACGGGGAAGTACCCACTTCTGCGCGTCCTCAACGGAGTGTTGAAAGGTCGAACCTACACGACCCAGGCAACAACAACAACAACAACAACAACACAGGCAACAGAGTCCGCAGGGTGGGGTAATCAGGATGTAATCAGTAGGATGGAGTGTGTTCAGGAGGGTGTGGTCATGGTGGAGCAAGTCTGGCAAAGAATATGTGACGACTTCAGTTGAAGTGTTTGTGGTGACGGTACTATGTTCGTATGGTGATATTCTCCGCTTTTGCAGAATATATCACTGATTGCACATGTCTTTTTCACAATACATGCATTTCTCCTGTTCTCCCGTTCTCCGGTTCTCGTGTTCTCCGGTGCTCCGGTGCTCCGGTGCTCCGGTGCTCCGGTGCTCCGGTGCTCCGGTTCTCATGTTCTCATGTTCTCCTGTTCTTCCGTTCTCCAGTTATCTTGTTCTCCGGTTCTCATGTTCTCCCGTTCTCAAGTTCTCTTATTCTCCTGTTCTCCGGTGTTCTTGTTCTCCGGTTCACCCGTTCTCCTGTTCTCCCGTTATCCGGCTCTCCTGTTCTCCTGTTCACCTGTTCTCCGGTTCTCCGGTTCTCCGGTTCTCCGGTTCTTCGGTTCTCCGGTTCGCCGTTTCGCCGTTTCGCCGGTTCGCCGTTTCGCCGGTTCGCCGGTTCTCCGGTTCTCCGGTTCTCCGGTTCTCCGGTTTCTAGTTCTCCAGTTCTTCCATTCTCCCGTTCTCCTGTTCGCCGGATCTCCGTTTCTCCATTTCTCCGTTTCTCCGTTTCTCCGTTTCTCCGTTTCTCCGTTTCTCCGTTTCTCCGTTTCTCCGTATCTCCGTTTCTTCGTTTCTCAGTTTCTCCAATTCTCCTTTTCTCCCGTTCTCCTATTCTCCAGTTCTCCCATTTTCCGGTTCTCCGGTTCTCCGGTTCTCCGGTTCTCCGGTTCTCCGGTTCTCCGGTTCTCCGGTTCTCATGTTCTCCCGTTCTCAAGTTATCTTATTCTCCTGTTCTCCGGTGTTCTTGTTCTCCGGTTCACCCGTTCTCCTGTTCTCCTGTTCACCTGTTCTCCGGTTCTCCGGTTCTCCGGTTCTCCGGTTCTCCGGTTCTCCGGTTCTCCGGTTCGCCGTTTCGCCGTTTCGCCGGTTCACAGTTTCGCCGGTTCGCCGGTTCTCCGGTTCTCCGGTTCTCCGGTTCTCCGGTTCTCCGGTTTCTAGTTCTCCAGTTCTTCCATTCTCCCGTTCTCCTGTTCGCCGGATCTCCGTTTCTCCATTTCTCCGTTTCTCCGTTTCTCCGTTTCTCCGTTTCTCCGTTTCTCCGTTTCTCCGTATCTCCGTTTCTTCGTTTCTCAGTTTCTCCAATTCTCCTTTTCTCCCGTTCTCCTATTCTCCAGTTCTCCCATTTTCCGGTTCTCCGGTTCTCCGGTTCTCCGGTTCTCATGTTCTCCCGTTCTCAAGTTATCTTATTCTCCTGTTCTCCGGTGTTCTTGTTCTCCGGTTCACCCGTTCTCCTGTTCTCCCGTTATCCGGCTCTCCTGTTCTCCTGTTCTCCGGTTCTCCGGTTCTCCGGTTCTCCGGTTCGCCATTTCGCCGTTTCGCCGGTTCGCCGGTTCGCCGGTTCGCCGGTTCTCCGGTTCTCCGGTTCTCCGGTTCTCCGGTTCTCCGGTTCTCCGGTTTCTAGTTCTCCAGTTCTTCCATTCTCCCGTTCTCCTGTTCGCCGGATCTCCGTTTCTCCATTTCTCCGTTTCTCCGTTTCTCCGTTTCTCCGTATCTCCGTTTCTTCGTTTCTCAGTTTCTCCGATTCTCCTTTTCTCCCGTTCTCCTGTTCTCCAGTTCTCCCATTTTCCTGTTCTCCTGTTCTCCGGTGTCAAAAATGTATTTCAAGATGGAACAGTTGACGCATTATTGTTAGTGGTAGTACTACATTTTAGCATAAACTATGCTTCTATTATTTTAAAATGTCATCCAATGCAACGCAGTAAGTTGATACTTTTAAGAGATCGTATACGCATCTTGCATTAATCGTTTGCCTAGGGTTTGTTAAATATAATAAAATATTCGCTTGTGGTTAATTTATGCTTAATTAATCTTATTTGACGTTCGCTTTGGTCTGAAGACCGACAACCGAGGCACAACATACACCAAAATCCAAAGGCAAAAAAACAAAGACAGCGACATTTGCTCCGGGCACAGGTCAGTGCAACATGCAGTATGGGATGGGTGTTTCCTATTTCACAGGATTTGCTAATATAATGTTGTGTGAGTAAGATAATATAGGCGCCCGATAGCGTAGCATACATATATGCATACACGCACACACGCACACACGCACACACGCACACACGCACACACGCACACACGCATAAACGCACACGTACACATGCACATGCGCACACACGTACACACGTACACAAATGCACACATACACACATGCACACATACAGACATACGCACATACATACATAAACACATACACAAATACACGCATACATACATACATATATACACAAACACGCATAAACGCACACACATACACATATACACACACACACATAATATTATATACATACATGCGTACGTACTTACGTACATACATACATGGATACATGCATACATACATACGTACATACGTACGTACGTACATACGTACATACGTGCATACGTGCATACGTACATACGTACATATATATATACATACATACATACATACGTACATACGTACATACGTACATACGTGCGTGCGTGCGTGCGTGCGTGCGTGCGTAGGTACATACATATATGCATATAAACGTACGTACGTATATTCATACATACATACATACATACACACACACATATAATAAACTCCAGTTACACAAATTAATGCAACCGCTGTGATTGGTTTTTATGCGTCATTTATATTACTTTGCGCATAAATACGTTAATGTAGATTTTATTATTACGATATGGGGGTCGTTTATCTGATGCGGTCTCGTAATCTGTGTTTGTCCAGGTTACCAACGCATCTGCTACTTTGCCAACTGGGCTCAATACCGACCGCCCGTTGCCAGACTGACGCCATCACAGATTGATACTCGTTTATGTTCACACATCGTATATGCGTTTGCTAGCTTGACTAGTCAGCACACGATCACAAAATTCGAACACAACGACGAGCTGGAGGGCGCAGGGTAACTACTTCATCTTGCCACTTCAGAGGTTGTGTCATAAATTTGAGAGAGAGAGAGAGAGAGAGAGAGAGAGAGAGGAGGGAGGGAGGGAGGGAGGGAGGGAGGGAGGGAGGGAGGGAGGGAGGGAGGGAGAGGAGGAGAGAGAGAGAGAGAGAGAGAGAGAGAGAGAGAGAGAGAGAGAGAGAGAGAGAGAGAGAGAGAGAGAGAGAGAGAGAGAGAGAGAGAGAGAGAGAGAGAGAGAGAGAGAGAGAGAGAGAGAGAGAGAGAGAGAGAGAGAGAGAGAGAGAGAGAGAGAGAGAGAGAGAGAGAGAGAGAGAGAGAGAGAGAGAGAGAGAGAGAGAGAGAGAGAGAGAGAGAGAGAGAGAGACTGACAGACAGACAGACAGACAGAGATAAATTGGTCATGTATGAAGAACTGCTTAGTTAACACAAGAAACATAAATTACATACAATAAGATTATTTAGCTATCAGATTGCGCGAGATAAAAATATAAAAATAGCAATGAAAAGTTCGTGCTGACGCCATTGAAACGCCATTTGCAGATACAGCGCATTCAATGCCATAAAGAAACGAAACAAACAGCTCAAGACTCTGCTGGCAATAGGAGGATGGACTGCTGGCACAGACACAATGACAGCAATGTTGGTGAATACGAACACCCGCCGGACTTTCATCAGATCTGTCATCTCATACCTACGTAGGTGGAACTTTGACGGCCTTGACCTCGACTTCGAGTACCCAGGATCTCGTGGAAGTCCTGCCGTGGACAAATACCGCTTCACACTGCTCTGCAAGGCAAGACGCCGTCCTCTATAACATACATGCACGCACACACACACACACACACACACACACACACACACACACACACACACACACACACACACACACACACACACACACACACACACACACACACACACACACACATATACACTCACACTCACACAAACTCACACACACACACACACACACACACACACACACACACACACACACACACACACACACACACACACACACACACACACACACACACACACACACACACACACACACACACACACACACACACACACACACACACACACACACACATATATACATACACACACACACGCACACACTCGCACAAACGAACGTACGCAAACACTGAGAGTTACAATCACACGGAACCACGCACGCAAGAACGCTCGCACACACGAAAACATACGAGCACGCACGCACGTACATACACACGAACAAACACACACGCACACACGGGATTAATTTAAAGACAGCGTGTATATAGAGTAATTGTAACATATGAATATAATCTTCAACCTGCTGAGCTCGTCTATCCTACTTCTTTTTAATGATAGCATCATTTGTCTGCAGGAAATGCATGCAGCGTTCGTGAAAGAAGGCCAGCAGACACATCGTGATCGACTGCTCGTGTCTGCTGCAGTGGGAGTTGGACAAGGAACAGTTGACAAAGCCTACGAAATGGGGCAACTCCACCGGTAATTAATCAACTATGTAAATCCTGAATAATCCGCTTCAGTAACCGCACCGTTTAGTGTGTGTGCGTGCCCGTGCGCGTGCGCGTGCACGTGGACTTATGACAGAATTATGTGGACTCTATAATAGCTCAGTACCCAATGCCAGTATATTGTTTTCTGAAGGATGTCCCCTCTCCACAACATTCTTCAACATCTTCCTCGAATGCCTCATGACAGATGCACTTGAAGGTCATACAGGTACAATCAGCATTGGCGGAAGAACGATCAGGTACCCGCGATTTGGTACATCGACGCCTAAGCAGGAGATGAACAAGAGCTGCCCATATATGTCAATGGGAAAAGAACTAGAAACCGTTACAAATATCTTTGTGCAACGCTGTCAGATGAAGGATCAAAACCAGAAACAACTATTATACTGATTTTAAGATTAACAACCATTATGGTCAAACGATGCACACTGGAAATGGATATAGCCTCGATCTTGATGCAACAGTTTGGGCCACCCCATTTTACCCTATATAATATTAACATATGTGTGTAAACTGTTGCTTGACTGCTAGTATTAGTGCAGGTGAATTAATCTATGAAACATAAATTCATATCAGAGGATATGCGTCAAGATCGAGGCTATTTCCACTTCCAGTAACCTTAAATCAGTATAATAGTTGTTAATCTTAAATCAGTATAGTACATATGGCTTAGAACCATTATACACCGTTTGGGTGTTACTACTTGAATTTTCTAAAGTTGCACGAAAACTACCTATACTGGTCCAGGTTGGTGTAAATGCATACATTTCAGGTACTTGGACTGGATTAGTCTCATGTCGTACGATTTGCACGGTGTCTGGGACGGTCATACAGCTATCAATGCACCTTTCATTAGCGGAGATTCTCTCAATGTGGTAGGTTTATACTTCTTTTCCTACTTTCGATATAAGCGTAGCAACGTTTCGTGCTTTTGTATATAATTAGAAAAGGCGCATGTCTGTTTGAGCGATTATCAAAATTGTTGCACAATCTTGTAATAAACAATACTATACATACTATATGTAATATTAATACATACTATATATAATATTATATAATTAAATATATATATATAATATCATATATATATATATATATGATATTATATATATATAATATTATATATATATATATATATATAAATAGCATACTTTGTTGATGTAACCTCGTTATGACTTCAACCCCTTCTACTCCTAGCAATGGGCCGCAAATTACTGGATAGAGAACGGTTGTCCGCGTAGGAAGTTGATCCTCGGGATGCCATTCTACGGCCGGTCCTTCACGCTGGCAGCCCGGGGTCAACACGGAATCGGCGCTGCCATCAAGGGAGAAGGCGCCAAGGGACCACTGCTTGACGCAATCGGCATATATTCCTATCAAGAGGTGATCTACTTGTTACGTTAATGTGTATCTTCTGAACTGGGAGGGTCCATAAATCAACTCACACACACGCACGCACACACGCACACACGCACACACGCACACACGCACACACGCACACACGCACACACGCACACACGCACACACGCACACACGCACACACGCACACACGCACACACGCACACACGCACACACGCACACACGCACACACGCACACACGCACACACGCACACACGCACACACGCACACACGCACACACGCTCACACGCACACACGCACACACGCACACACGCACACACGCACACACGCACACACGCACACACGCACGCACGCATACACAGCTACATACATACACACACATATATATATATATACATACGTGCGTATGTACGTACATACAAAAATACGTATATACATACATACATACATACATATATGCATACAAACATATGTACGTATGTACGTACTTACATACACACACACATGCGCGCACGCATACATACGTACGTATATACAGTATATTAAAACGAAAAGCTATTGTTATATTTTGTCACGATCTTCGCTTAAACGCGCAGAGAGAAAACTATTTAAGTGTAGATAGTCTTCAACCAGTAGGCATTTGAACTTGTACATAGACTTCCCTACCACTGTACACGATACAAGAAGCTGTCGTTTTTCCAACGCACAATAGCCGAGTGAAATAGCCTGCCCCAAGCAGTGTTATCTGCAGCTACCTAGATTGTTTTGAGTCACCGCCTCCTCTGAATTCTATAAACACCCCTCCCATTCCCTTCCCTCCATTTCTACACCCCCCCCCCAACCCCACTAAATCGCACTACTACATTTCTTTTCTCTTTCCTTTTGCCAAAGATTACCCCAAAAACAAAACAAAATCTTCTACAAATGAAGGTCGTCATCAAACAGATGAAGAAGAAGAAGACGACTGTACATCGAGTGTATAATAATGCAACCCCAGTGTTGAATGTGCGGCGTTTTCTTTTCTCCAGATATGTAAGGTATTCAAGTATGGCGGAGGAACAACTCGATGGTATGAAGAACAGAAGTGTCCGTACGCATACAAAGGGTCTCAGTGGGTTGGATACGACAACGATGACTCGCTGGGTAAAAAGGTGGGATATGTAGACATCTTAATTACTAGAGGGATTACCTGGCGAAGTTTGGGTGGCAGGGTATAACATAGCATAGCAATGGATAAACAACGTGTCTGGTGTTTTCATTGTCATTATTGTTGAAAGCCGTGTTGCCTTGCTACTGTAAGTGGAGATACATTCTAGTAACGATGCGCTGCAGAGTTCTCGTGAAGCTCATACATTGCGGCGTCTCGACATACGCCAAATTTATTTAATTTGTTTTATTAACCTTGATGACAGTGGCTCCACATCCGACCTAATATGTCATAAAAAAACCTCAGCGTGTGTATCAAAGTATTACACACTGACATGCATTCAGGTCGCTATTTATACAGCGATGTAAAGGAATACAGCCTAATGGAATTTTCCATAAACTTCGTTTAGCGCAGTACAAACAATGGGCGTACCAATAGTCGGTACAATTAATGGGCTACCAACGATACCTTCGGGAGTGTAATCTTTTCCTCTCATCACAGTGAAAAATTACAGCACTTACCAGAATCTATGTATATATGTTCGCAGTCAATCACTCTTACGTGTAGAACTAATGCCATATTGCGTGTGTACGTTACCTAACAGCTGTTCTTCTCCTCATTGAATTCCCGCATTAGGTGCACTGGTTGAAGGACGCTGGCTTGGGAGGTTTCATGATATGGATGTTACACATGGACGACTTCAATGGACAATTCTGCAAAGCCGGAACGTTCCCTTTGCTGAAGGCTTTAAATAGGGTGTTGTACCCAACCATTGCCATTGCAACGGGAGCGGAGTAAGTTAAGTCAATTATATTCATCACATTTATGCAACATTATGCATCTAACTATAATCGAGCTATCGAATAATCGAACTATCGAATGTTTGATGGGGGCATGATAACGTTTTTCTCCTAGACGGCTTGCACTTTTGACGTCAAACTTTGAGAAGATCATCTACGACACATCAAAGAAAAGTGACCCCATTCTAACTTGTTTTCGAAATTGCCTGGTTGCTAAGTTTTTACGGTTTAATGGTTCGTACCCGATGTAAGACCTATGTAAACCGATTATTCATAACGTAAGTCGATTGTTCATAACGCTACGAGAGGAATACTGATCACACAACGTCATAACGAACGTAATAAACGAATATTCCGGAAAATCGTATTCTTCGTCTGTATGTAGCGCCACCCAAAAAATCCCAAAGGATGAATGGTTCTGACAGTGCACTTAATCAACCTTGGACTTGTGCATTTAGTCAGCCTTACCCGCTCAGTTTCATACAATAATAATAATATTTTATTTTGTTAAGCGCCACATCCAATATTGTTCACAGCGCATTACAATAATGCAAATAATACATTTGAATAAGAAACAATAGTTGTTATATCATCGATGAAATGAACTAATAATAATTAAGACAATAAATATTGTAGAAGTAGAAAAGGAATGTGGTATAAAATATCATAAAATAAATTATTTTTATTATTTTAATAAATAAACTAAAATTAATGTAAACATCAATAAATTAGGCTAAAATATATATGAAAAGTAAATAAATAGATAACTAAATAATAAATAAACGTTAAACGTCAATCAACTACCTTTCACAGTCATTCGTTCAATAAATGAGTCATGCAATAAATAATCAACTTATCAGTCATATGTTTATGCAATGGAAATATGAAGTAAGTGTCAATATGCTTATAAAGTTCAAGTTTTCAAAGAGACAAACACTGATCTATGCATGTTTTCGACAGAGTGAACAATGTGGCTGGCGTGGCTAAAGACAACGAGGAGATTATTACGTCAGACACAGCACCACGTGGTAAGCAATCAACCTCGTCTTCGTGTGCCTAGCATACGCATACAGACTCCCTTCAGCCTAGCTAGTTATGAAGATACGTATGGAGTCTGTTTGATTTTAGTCGTTGTCTCCACCAAAATACACTCGGATGCTTATAACCCGACTCATCTCCACTGAATCCGATAAGGTTGCCAACCCTACTTGAAATTGGTGGCAGAAATTGGCATGTCTGCAACCACCTAGCGGGTAGTCGTCCATGAGTAAATGGCGGCCCTTTTCGACAAACAACTATTCCCGTTCTTCACAAATTATATTTTCAGTGCACGACGCACAAAGAGCTGCGCATATCAACATCACGGGATGTCTTGTAAATAGTTTACCCCTTGCAAAACTAGTTCCATACATAATTATTGTCCATGTTACCTATCTACTGGCGGCCATTTGCCGGGCAAAATGAAACCACTCAGGCAAAAAGGAAGCACCAGATAATTTGCATATCTGAGTAACCCAATAATTAATAAGAAAACACTACTAAACTTATTCACAGCAATTTATCAGTTAAATTTGCTTCATCAATAAACCTTTAACCCATCGCGTATAAGGTTTGTAGATGTTCATTTATATTATAAAGAGCGGGGGTAGTTTAAAAGTCGGCTTAATAACAGAGTGCAAGCTTTTGTATCATAAAAATAATAAAAATGGTCTTTCACTTGTTCTCCAAAATGTATTAGCCTAACTCAGTGTTCGTCTTACTTGTGTTGCAGGTAATGGCGTTTGCGCCATCAGAGTCGATGGCCTTTACCAGGACCCCTCCAACTGTAATAAATACATACATTGTTACCAGCACAAGACATACCACAAAAGCTGCTTTTCTTCTCTCGTCTATGATCCGAGATCATCGGTCTGCAACTACAGAAGTCAAGTACCAAAGGCGCTTCTTAGCAAGTGCAAATAAAGTGATCAAGTTGGATATAAACGCATATGTATAACACATTCTACGTACTGGTGTATATGCTGAATGGGTGAATAAAACGTTTAAAAAGTGAATTGTAACTGTATCCGTGAACACTGCACAACACAGTCACCGCACCTCACCTATCCCGTAACCGTGTGTGATCATTTGGGCACCTCTAACGATAATTGCACAATCTCTCTTCACCTTTGCCGGTCTTGCTACCATTTGTGACTCGTGGAAGTCGAGGCCTGTCCATTCTTTGAAATTGTTTTGCCAATTCTTGTTCTGCCTGCTTCTCCTTCTTTTTATTCCCACTGCGCAATGAAGGATAGTTTTTGCTAGGCATGTCCTTGCTATCTCAGTTTCCGTGTTCTGACTGTAGACAGGATATCTTCGTGTTGTCCGATGTTTTAATTGGTTATATTTCTCACTACTTCGTTGGAGACATGATCTATCTGTGTATAGAATGTGCGAGATTTCTCGGTAACACGTCATATCCTTAGCCTGTATTCTTCTTTTTGGTTCTGCTGTTAGCGTTTATGTCTAGAAAGCGTACAGATAGATCGACAAGACAAGTGCACACACCAGTCTTCAGAGTGATGTTGCTGTTGCTCCACATTGGTTTTAGTCTTTCAGGTGTGGCGGAGGTTTGTGCAATTGTGGAACGAATTTCTGGTTTTGATCCTTCATCTGACAGCGTTGCACAAAGATATTTGTAACGGTTTCTAGTTCTTTTCCCATTGACATATATGGGCAGCTCTTGTTCATCTCCTGCTTTGGCGTCGATGTACCAAACCGCGGGTTCGTGATCGTTCTTCCGCCAATGCTGATTGTACCTGTATGACCTTCAAGTGCATCTGTCATGATGCTTTCGAGTCGAGGAAGATGTTGAAGAATGTTGTGGAGAGGGGACATCCTTCAGAAAACAATATACTGGCATTGGGTACTGAGCTGTTATAGAGTCCACATAATACTATCTGACTAGATATATCTTGATAAAATAGGCAACATTTCATATCATGCCTAACAGAACATATTTGATTCCGGTTGCCAGACGAACCCTATTAAATGTAGCCGACCCTGTATAGACGTTCTTACGACGTAACAAGAAATATACTGCATTTATTTGTGATCCTGTATAAATTCAAACACAAGGACAAACGTATACGTTTGGGTCCCGGCCCAACATCTACCGGAATACATTTGTATCATAGTTGTTTGAAGAAAATGTAACAGGTCAGTTCTTGAAGTAAAGAGTAAGTTCTTATATAGCGCAGTATCACGTCCTTGGGACTGTTCAAAGCGCTTTACACTTTACTCCCTGGCAGACCTGTTCGATGGAACACCATCTCGACTTCTGACGGAAGCATTCGTTCATGCTGCAATTAATGTGCGAAGACAATTCGTTCACAAATATTCACCACTGTCGCAAAGTGTGAATATCACATTCGCGAACAATACCACGAAAATACTTTCTTTTCTATGGAAGCTTAAATTACATCAAGAAAATATTGTTTTAATATTGTCCTGCTAGGTTCTACCTATCCTAACATTTCAGAGCTACAGGAAACATAACATACTAAGACATGATGGTAAAGTTGACTGTTAAGGGTTATAAATCTATTTTTTTTAAACTAGGTTTAGGAAACAAAAGGCTATTGTTTGGGTCTATGCATGTGTAAGTGTTTATAAAAACTAACCATTTGCAACTACAATTAAGAATATTATACCAGTAGTTTACTACAATAATCTTGTTGAAGACATACAAATTAAGTTGTATGCACAGCGCCATATTCATAGAAAGGCTGACGTCGCGAGTTACTATTCTTCCCAATTAGCCAGTTGCTGGGCTGGGAGTGACTACTGTATAGTATACTATACTATATTAGTACTAGACTATATATAGTATTATATATATATACTATACACAGTCTAGTGTACAATGCACAGTTAACCCATATATTGCGGCCAACCGTTTACTAGCATTTGCAGTGATATGTTCTCAGGTGGTCATGTCACTTTCAATAATATAAGTTGTTTTTATGTATATTGTGAGTTGTTAATATCAATACTCC
The DNA here is from genome assembly GCA_963995525.1 of Escarpia spicata. Classification (NCBI taxonomy): domain Eukaryota; kingdom Metazoa; phylum Annelida; class Polychaeta; order Sabellida; family Siboglinidae; genus Escarpia; species Escarpia spicata. Next base: position 37,869,614 of record OZ023210.1, read on the forward strand.
CATCGTCAGAACAGCAGTTTACGACGTAAATTTGCTTTTTCGCTATAACGTGTAAAACTGTTACGTTCGCATGGTGTATTGTATGGTATTATAATAGTATATGCATACAAAAGAGTTCATCAGCTTCTGAATGGAATTTAGTAGGCCTAAGACATGCATTAGTTAAGGTAGGCTACTGCCATGAAAAAAAGTAAACTGCGTTTCGATTAGTAGACTTTATATTAAAAGAAATTGGGCTAAAATTGTGGTATGTTGTATGTGGCGATGGGTAATACATTGTTAGGTTATAACAATTCAGTATGTTGAAATGAAAAGGGGATGACATACAAGTCTAGTTATAGAGAGTTGCTTTCAAGATAATAAAACCTCATTTCTTGGCGGGGAATTAATTAGGTTTTTATATATTATAGAGATACATAACAGGTGAACACTTTGACCAATTGAAACTACACTTATCATTGTGGGAAAATGGGTTATTATAATTATACACTACAACATTTTACCAGAAAATGTATTGGTAGGGTACTTTTTCAAGATATAACCCGGGACTAGATGATATGTTTCCTTCAACATTGAGATAAATAATACACGAACGCGTTGGCCAACTTTGCCGAAAATGACATAATTATTTTTGAGTCAAATGTGTTACCATGCTACGGCATTTACGAGAAAATGTAGTAATCGGTGTTCGTTCAGGATAATAAAGCCTAACGTTTCGCATGGGAATTGATGAGGTGTTTCATTGTAGGCCTACATATTGATGAGTCATAAATGAACACTTCGGCCAATCTTTACTGAAATAACATTACATAATGTGAACATGTCAAATGGTGAAGTTTATGTAAGTTCCCTTTTTGAATATTAAACAAATCTGGTGTTAGTCCTATGACTTATTATAAATATATCGCAATAGACTATTTTGCTCATTTGTATGCTTACCGTATTGGCGTAATGACCTTGGGGTTGCCAATTAATATAATACTACAAACATAGACATATTAGTCTATTTTGCTAATTTTAATGCTGACGTAGTTGTTACAATGTGATATATTTCTCAAATGTACACCGGACGCCAATTACTTTTTGCAATTGGCGTCAAATTGATTTCAAATAACCTTTAACATTTTAGTTGTTATAAATTTTACTTCATGGGAGTCGCCTACATTACATTACTAAGGGCCTACATTTGGCTACAAGCCAAAACGAAACCGTTATACTAGTAATAGTATTGTAATATATAACAAGAAGTGTTATTAACATTATCAAAAATGTAGTGTGCACGCAAACATTTCACTGTAGGTGAACTTTGGCGAATTTCCCGATTTGCCGCTTCCAATGAAACGCCGTTGGTGGCAGCGCGAGTCGGATGACGTCATAAGTAACTACAGGCAGAGCGCATGCAGATCCTGCGTAACTGTGTATGACGTCATTACCGGTCCGCTTAATCTTTATGTGTATCGTCATTATACGGAAAAGGTTAGTCTTCATGAGTATTTCATATTGATAAAACATTCCATTGCTACAACAATAACTTTTACGGGCTAGTAGGGCCTAAACTTTAATGTCGCAAATGACCGGTTACAACGATCGATTACTCAGCAAAAAAACTGACCCGTGATCGAGGTGTGCCTGTTCGCAGGACCGTTATGGTCTTTCGATATTATTTTTTATTATTATTATTGTGACGGCGGAGTAAAGGCTTCCTAAGATCTAGAACACGTCAATTAATCTGTTCAGTTAATGTGCTTTTTTCTTTGTAACGCTTGGCAGCTTGCAGGCTATTTCGTCAGGCTGAATACCACTAGACAAAAGTTAAAATTGTCTGTGAAAAACACATTGCTTCGTATTCTAAAGGAGTTATATTTAGATTGCGGATTATATGCAGCTAAAGAAATCAAACAATGTCTGGCGATTAGAACCACAAGAATATTAAATAATTAGTTTATGTTATGCATCATGATGCCCTGCAGGCGTAGATATACAATGCGTATTTTATCAATGTACAGTATAATACACTTTGTCTTTCTAGTCGGTCTCTGTTTGGTCACCTTTTCTCCGTGAACGCAAATGTAAATACGCTGCAATGTTTTTTCTTTGTTTGTGGAGGCTATGTTTATCAGTCACAATTTATACTGTCATTTTCTCGAAATGATCTTCACGGTGTCATCATGCCAAACTTGTACTTATCTCACCCCCACAGCTTTGCGTGCTTTCTCACACGTCGGATGATTATCACGTGACAATCGTCTCAACAGTGGACAAGTCGCCGAGACATGTACAAAGCCGTGGTGCCCAGTTATACGACGTATCTACTCTCTACCGTCTTGCTTCTTGCTATATCTACGACAGGTACGCGACACGCTTACACTGTGTTCTGGGTGAACATGGCAAAAGAAACTTGTTCGTCCAATATAATTACAGTGCCAAATACTCAGCCAATAGACATTAATATATAGTCGTGATTCGTGTATGCGTTCACTAAATCATATCCTTACTGATTAACAATATTTAAGAAACGACAAGTTAAATGTGACAGGCGGACAATGAAGCCATGGGCATGTCGTGAGTCAGAGAATGTGTCATTTATGTGTAGCCCGCTCTTATTAGATATCCAAAGAACCAAGCCGCCAAGACGTGACTTTGCCTTGTATATAATGCCTAGTTTACATTTATAACAAACGGATATAAAAAACTAAAGTGCAAACTATAAATTAATAAACGTTCTAAGGTTAAGATATATGAACGATGTAACCCGACGTTTGAATAACCCGACTACTGGAAAATTCGTTATTTCATTCAAGTAGTTAAATATCAATGTTAACTACGTCACCATCCTGCGTGTAGCTGTCATCCTTGTAAATAAATTACCCCCGTCGCTACTGTAATCCGTGCACGCAGCTCTCACCGTGTATGTGGGTGTCCACCCGGTGTGTTGCTGTCACCGTTGTGTCTAGCTGTAATCCTCCTGTGTAGTTGTTACTTGTGTATGTAGCTGTCTGCATTGTGTGTAGCTGTCATTATTTTCTTTAATCATCATCCATCTGTGTAGCTGTCGCAGTTGTGTGTAGCTGTCTTCCTTATATGTAGTTCTCATCCCTGTGTGTAGCTGTCACCTCTACGTGCAGCTGTCACCCTTATGTGTATATGTCACCCTTGAGTGTATATGTTACCCTTGTGTGTATATGTCACCCTTATGTGTATATGTCATCCTTGAGTCTATATATATATATATATATATATATATATATATATCACCCTTGAATGCATATGTCACCCGTGTGTGTATATGTCTCCCTTGTGTGTATGTGAAAAAGTAAGTTCTTATATAGCGCAGTATCCAGTCCTCAGGACTGCTTAAAGCGCTTTACACTTTACTCCCTGGCATACCTATTCAATCGAACACCATCTTGACTTCTCCTGGAAGCATCCAGCCACGCTGCAATTAATGCGCGAAGAATACTCATACGCAAATATCCACCACTATATATAGCCGGGCATTCATTCATACAGCTGAGTGAACTGGAGCAACGTACAGTGAACTAACTGGCCCAAGGTTCGACAGCGCCGCACCGTATTCTCTGGGTTGAGAGTCCGAAGCTCTCGCCACTGCACCATGGCGCTACACTGTCACCCTTGTGTGAATCTGTCACCCTTGTGTGTAGGTATCACCCTTGTGTATCTGTCATTTTGTGTGTAGCTGTACTTGTGTTGTCCGTGTACACACGCGGCTATGTCAACATCTCTTCATCGTGATACCCGTCGTCGTCACAAACACTATGAACAACACTGTTGTCGTCCTCTCTGTTAGTGGGTAAGTACTTTACTCTTACTCGTTGCATTGTTATTACCTCACGATGCCACTCCGCTGGGCTGGTGCGCATGTGGTCCTCAGGGTATGAATAGTGTGTGCTTCTACACGAACTGGGCTCAATACCGGCCGGGCTTCGGCAAGTTCCTGCCAGAGGACGTCGATCCGTTCCTCTGCACACACATTATCTACGCCTTCGCCAAGCTGAGGGATCACATGATCTACCCGACCGAGTGGAACGACGACTCGGTCGGAGACAAGCCCGGCATGTGCGTCGCATTCTCTGTGTGTATTTGTGTGTGTGTGTGTGTGTGTGTGTGTGTGTGTGTGTGTGTGTGTGTGTGTGTGTGTGTGTGTGTGTGTGTGTGTGTGTGTGTGTATGTGTGTGATGTGTATGTATGTGTGTGTGTGTGTGTGTGTGTGTGTGTGTGTGTGTGTGTGGTGTGTGTGTGTGTGTGTGTGTGTGTGTGTGTGTGTGTGTGTGTGTGTGTGAGTGCGTGTGTGTGTGTCCCTCTCTCTCTCTCTCTCTCTCTCTCTCTCTCTCTCTCTCTCTCTCTCTCTCTCTCTCTCTCTCTCTCCCTCCCTCCCTCCCCTCCCTCCCTCCCTCCCTCCCTCCCTCCCTCCCTCCCTCCCTCCCTCCCTCCCTCCCTCCCTCCCTCCCTCCCTCCCTCCCTCCCTCCCTCCCTCCCTCCCTCCCTCCCTCCCTCCCTCCCTCCCTCCCTCCCTCCCTCCCTCCCTCCCTCCCTCCCTCCCTCCCTCCCTCCCTCCCTCCCTCCCTCCCTCCCTCTCTCTCTCTCTCTCTCTCTCCTCTCTCTCTCTCTCTCTCTCTCTCTCTCTCTCTCTCTCTCTCTCTCTCTCTCTCTCTCTCTCTCTCTCTCTCTCTCTCTCTCTCTCTCTCTGTCTGTACAGGTTTTACGTATCTTCGGTTGTTAGTAATGTTACAAGTCTTACAACCTGAAACAGTTGTTATGCCTAGTTGGCTTACCTCTGGTCACATCTGTTTTTGTTACATTATGGTTAAAATAGCACTGGCGTGTCGAACCAAAGTTGTTTTTATCGTAAAGTTTTAAAAGTTGATTATGATAGTTTAATTAAACTAGCATAATCAAAAATAACATGCATCGTAATTGGTTAATACATCATTAAACTAAATGCGGTTTTCATGCTAGAATAATGTTTAATTACAACTCCAGATGTTTTACGTTAAACAAATTAATGCGTTGAGAAAATACATTTTTCTATACATTTTCTCAGAACAAGACATTTTTTGTTTGTGCACGCATTAATGTACGCATTAACCAATTAACCGGCAATGCGCTGCAGGTACGAGAGATTTAACAACCTCAAATTGAAGAACCCTCATCTGACGACAGCGTTGTCGGTGGGCGGCTGGAACATGGGCACAGCCAACATTACGGCCATGCTCGAGTCGAAGGCAACGCGGGAAAGGTTCGTGAGAACCAGCGTCCGCTACATGCGTAAGCGAAACTTCGACGGGCTCGACCTAGACTTTGAATTCCCCGGGAGCCGAGGAAGTCCGTCTAGAGACAAAGCACGGCTCACGCTACTCGTTAAGGTAACTATGAGAAGTCCATCCTCCGGTTGGAGCACTATACACAGAGACGCAGAAGACGGTTTCTTGGAGTGTTCGTAAATGCCGTTTGCTACGACATAGATTTGAAAGAAAAATGTTGGCGTTAACGCGAGTTACATATGACATCTACAACTGATCGGCGTTCCTCGCGACCTCGGAGCAACCGCAGGAAATACACCAAACGTTATAAAAAGTAAATTTACGTCCGTCTTACGTACACTGCAAACCGTAAAACCAGTAAGAACCCTTAAAAACTAAGCGAAATTTACCTTTTTATTCCTAATCTGAGTGAAATATACTCTAAAAACAGTGTCCTGGTATTCAACAAATTGTTAACCCCCTTCGTCACCCTGTTCAAGTCCCCTTTAGGGCGCGCTTTTCTGCAAATTGTTTGCAGAGTTTGTTGCGACACCTAGAGGTCGAGGTGATTTCATTGCAGGTAGCACCGCCAGGATTTAGCATGGCGCGCATCTATGCGGGTTGGTGTTTCAGGCTGTACAAAAAATTGCAATCGCGGAATTTAATATTAATTTATATCACCGTAAAGGTAATAATCTTACCTAGAAATGTGTCGTTGGATGCACAGAATTTTTTTAACTTTTGGAGTTATTGCCATTTGAATATTGCGAAAAATAATCGTTTCTACAAAAATGCTGCTGGATGTACCCATGATTTATTTTTAGTTGTTGAATTATTGCCGTTTGAACATCATGAATGCTTAGCGGATATAATGCAAGGTTGGGCATTCGCGATGTTCAAACAGTAATAACTCAAAAAGGTAACGCAAATCCTCGATATATCTAGTGACAAGCTTGTAGATAAGATTATTACCTTTACGGTGATATAAAAAATATTAGTTTCTGCGATTACAATTTCATGTATAGTCTGAAACAACAAGCCGCACCGCCGCTAGCCGTGCTAAAGGATGGGGCGCGCTCGGGGACAAGCTGGTTACTTTGTGATACGCAACTGACCACGTTTGAGCGGGCTTGGTGACATGAGTTCGCAATAAACAGGCTTCATATTTGGCACATTTCTTGACAAGAGCGAACAGGTGCCATGGCTTTGGAAGAGGGACCATACACAATCTTCAATCCGGCAAAGAACATCTTGGTGTTGTGTTCGTCAGCGTATTGTTGCAGTTCTGCAGCCTAAGCTTCCCACACTGGTCCTTCATCCTCCAGAGTTCAGTCTGAACTTTGCTACGGAGGTGCTTCAGGCGATTGTGCTTGGAGGACGATTGCTTGTCACTGAGCCAGCTTGTGAAAGCTTCCTGTTTCTGTCTGAGGAGGCTGGCAATATTTGCATTGTTCTCGTCGAACCAATCTTGGTGCTTCTTTTTCGGGTGTCCAATTGTGACTTTTGCTGAGTTGGAGACGGTGTACCGAAACTGGCCCAAGCTTTCTCCGGGTCAGCCTCTGCTGGCAAATTGTCAGGCTGGTTTAGTAGTTTGGCTACGAGAGCTTCCCTTTTTTTGAGTTGGCGAGCCTTTTTATATCTAGTTTCCTCTTGGTGTCAAACTTCTGGCGTCTGTGTGCGACAGCCACGCGGAAGGAAAGCTTATTCCTCAGTAGCTGGTGATCTGTCCAACAGTCAGCTCCTCTCATCACTCTCTTGAAGTGCACGTCCTGGATATCTCAGCGCCTCGTGATCACGTAGTCGATCAAGTTCCAGTGCTTTGAGTGGGGGGTGCACCCATGTTACTGTGTGTGTCTCTGGTAGCTGGGGCAGGGTGTTAGTGATGGTCAGGCCATGTTCGGCACAGAATGTGAGAAGTAACTGGCCGTTTGAATTATCCTGCCAAACCCATGAGGTCCGGTGACTTCTGGCCAGGACTCTGTCGAGCAGCAGAGGCTTGTCATCTCGTGGAACAGAGCGTACTGCACTGCGCAGGTTCTGGTAGAAGAGCTATTTCTGTTCCTGTGGGGAGATTATGGTTGGGGCGTAAACGCAGACGAGTGTCAGGTGGGTCTTTCCTGCAATGGTAATCGCATTACCATCAGACGGTCATTTATACCTCTGGGGAGGATTCCAGCTACCTGACGAAACTGGTGCGGATGGCAAAGCCTGCTCTTGCTTCTCTAGCCTCGTCCACAGCTTTCCCGGACCTAAAAAACGTGTAGCCTGATCCAGCTTCTGTGATTTCCCCTGTATCAGCCAGGCGAGTTTCACTAAGGGCGGCGATGTCAACGCTGTAACGCTGGTGTTCCTGCCCCACTAACGTTGTACGTCGTTCAGGCCTGTCACAATTCTTGTTGTCCATCAGTGTCTGACGTTCCAAGCTCAAAAACATATAGTGTCTTTCTTACGAGTGGGTCTCGTAGCCTTCATAAATTTTGAGTTTCGACCTCGATTTTGTGTTGATAGGATTGAATGAGGCAAGCTTTGTTTAGGTTACCTTTTCTAGACCCTTCCCCTAATGAAGAACAGTGCTATCCCTGGAGAGGGCTGCTCCGTCGCCAAGGTGGCTGCCAAACTCTGCCCTTGCCTCGGTGAGAAGAAAGCGCCCATCCTGCCTTGACCGCCCCTTTCGCCCCTTCTTCTGTCAGTGAAAACAGTTTCGCCACAGAAAGGCCAGGGGCTGGCCTTGACTGCCAGAGGCTAAACGAGACGCATACCCTGGGGTACGTTATAGGTAGTGGGAGCTTGTCCCCACAACCACCCCGGCTATGACAGTCTTGAAACCTGTCCCGAGGTAACCACTTGGCAACCACACACCCGTGATTCGAGAGGGTTTGCTCATCTTTCAAGATAGGGTTGATCTGCCAGATGGTGATGGCACTGATGCTGACGAACTGACCGATAGAGACCTCGAGGAAGAAGAGCGGCATCCCGATGAGGACGAGGCACATGAGGTAGAGGTTGAGGAAGATAGCTCCTCCGTTCCTGTAGCACAGATAAGGGAAGCGCCTGATGTTTCCGAGGCCTACGTCATAGCTGATACATGACATCATGAAGTCCAACTCCCCTGACCAGTTTCCCTTCTCCAGGTTCTCATCTCCACTAAAGTCCGACGCGCTCGAGTTCGATCCCACCACCTTCGCCATTAAAGCTGCCTCCGCTTTCACATTCGCCATGCTGTTTTCCTTCACAGTCATGTTGCACTAGTGAAGTTTGTTCCCAGCTAACAAAGCTCATTTTTCATTCAGAACCATCAAGAAATGGTTCTGAATGAAAAAGAAAACATGGCGACAAGTTATAACGGCGAAATCGAGGTGTGTCCGGATTCGACACAAGTGCCCACAAGTCTATTCACCTAATTTTCTATGCCGTTTTTAGCCAAATAAGGAATGTGATTCAGATTTAACAATATTGCCACCCAGAGAATTAACTCTAGATGGCAAGTGGACAACGAAGCCCTTTGGCATATCGAGAGTCCAACCCTTTTATCTATGTGTATCCCGTCCTTCTGAGGTATGTGTCGATTTTATTTTTAAACATATTCATGCTACTAGCACCCACACAATCAGCAGATAATATGTTCCATTCATTTACAGTCCTTTGTGAAAATGAGAACTGTCTTATATATAATCTATACTGCTCCTTTGCTAATGTAACTTCATGTCCTCTAGTCCTTCTATCTTTCTTAACTGAGAAAAAAATATTTATATCAATATTTTCATAACCATTCAATATGTTAAACATTTCTATCTGATCTCCTCTCAATCTCCTGGTCTCTAGTGTTGTTAAACCATATTCTTTAAGGCGAATTTCATAACTATGATCCCTCAGTTTTTGTATCATTTTAGTCGCTCTCTTTGTACTCTTTCTAGTAAATCTATGGCCTTCTTACGATATGGCCTCCACGATTGTATACACTATTCTAAATGAGGCCTCACTATTGTTTTGTACAGCGGTGTTATTAGTTCTTTTTTATACGCTATATTTCGCCTAATTAATCCAAGGATTTTATTTCCCTTTGAAGCTGCAATTCCGCATTGCTCTGAAACCTTCATATCAGCATTAATGGTTAACCCTAAGTCCTTTTCTTTTACAGTAGTACTTAGTACAGTACCCTCCCCCCCCCCCCCCCACTGTATATTCTACATCTTCGTTCCCATGTCCTGTGTGAAGACATTTACATTTCCCAAAATTGAACAGCATTTGCCACTTTTCAGACCATTTGATCAACCTGTTAATATCATCTTGTAAATGCTGTCTATCTCCATCATTTTTAATCCTTCTAAACATTTTGAATCATCCGCAAATTTCAACTCCTTGCTTGTTATATCATCATCCAAATCGTTGATGTACTTTAAGAATATTATAGGTCCTAGTACTGATCCCTGTGGTACCCCACTCAATACCGATTTCCAATTTGAAACCTTCCCATCAACTACTACACGTTGTCTTCTGTTAATCAGCTATTTTTTATCCAGTTTATTATACCATTTCCTATGCCATGGGCCTTTAGCTTAAGCAGTAATCGTTGATGTGGTACTTTGTCGAAAGCTTTTTGAAAATCTAAGTAGATGATATCTACTGGTGATCCCTCATCTACCCACTTAGTGATGTCTTCCAAAAAAACATAACATATTTGTTAAGCATGACCTCGTTTTTAAAAACAAGAAAATCCACCATGTGATCTTTAATTAGTCTTTCTAATAATTTGCAAATCACTGATGTTAAACTCACTGGTCTATAGTTCTCTGACTTGTTTCTCGAACCTATTGATTCGTAAGATATCTTTGTGCTAAATATATAATACATATTCCGACAAAGTTGTGCAAACTAACGTTTGGGAAAGTTGATTTGAGTGAATATAAACCACCGAAGTAAAAGACGCCTATTGCACAAAACCGTGTATACTAACCCATTGTCAATACATGGGGCAAGGCAATGATATGTTTGCACAGAATGTGGATATACTATAGCAACTTACACTGTTTTTATAAAAATGGACGCAATTTTAGAAACGTTCTTGCGATTAACAGAAACATACTTTTGTCGCATTCCAGAAATGACTGTTTAATTAATTGCATAGCGTGCCAGCAACAAATAAACCATTATCTTTGCAACATAAACCACCATTTTAACATTAATATTATGATATGATAATCATTTAAAGGTGATGGTGGGGAAAGAGTCTTCAATTGATGCCCCTGTCACTGACTCTGTCAGTGTGGTAACAAGGCCCATGGTTAGGGCAAGAAAACACCACCACAACCAAGTACCAGTGGTCAAGTCGAAATCACACCTCAACTGAGTACCAGTGGTCAAATAGAAACCACGCCTCAACTCCAAACAATCATGATTGACTTTTATCAATCATGATTACTACATTTACAAGTAGTGTGAACATGCTTACATGCTATCTTCTTGTTTTATATCGCCCCCTCTATGTTCAAGAGAAAAGGTTAAAACATACCCCAGAATACACCATTTAAGCTAGTTTTAACAACGAACTCCCGGGGGGGCATGTCCCCGACCCCCTAGCAGTGTTTTGCGCCTGCGGCGCTCGGATAGCCCACCCCTACCACTTCGACCATCATTTTACCCAGTATATACATACATAATAAATGAGATACATACATATTTGCCTACATAAACACACACACACACACACACACACACACACACACACACACACACACACACACACACACACACACACACACACACACACACACACACACACACACACACAGACACACACACACACTCACACACACACACACACACACACACACACACACACACACACACACACACACACACACACACACACACACACACACACACACACACACACGAACGCAGACACACGCTCTTCTTCAATAAAACATGCCGAACTTACATGCATTTACATGTTATCGTTCTTCAGGAGTTGAATCGTGCTTTCACGCGAGAGAGTAGAAGATCAGGCAAACAACCGCTTATCTTATCGGCGACAGTGGCTGCCAACCAAAATACGACTCGCAGAGCTTATCAGATCAGCGGAATATGCAGGTACAGATTTGAGATTTGTGAATATGACGTCGTTTAAATAAGATTGTTATTTCCCAGCAAGGCAAGGATAACATTAACATAAATCAACTATAGCCAGACACGACAGGTAGTCGGCTTGCAATGAGTTCATGAAGACGTTCGGGATTACGAGTGGAGCTCTATTTGCTAAACAAAGCGACAGACTGACCGACACCCGAACACACAAATATACCTCTATTAGTAACATTCAGTTCATTATTTAAAACGTTTGGCAAGAGAGAGAGAGAGAGAGAGAGAGAGAGAGAGAGAGAGAGAGAGAGAGAGAGAGAGAGAGAGAGAGAGAGAGAGAGAGAGAGAGAGAGAGAGAGAGAGAGAGAGAGAGAGAGAGAGAGAGAGAGAGAGAGAGAGAGAGAGAGAGAGAGAGAGAGAGAGAGAGAGAGAGAGAGAGAGAGAGAGAGAGAGAGAGAGAGAGAGAGAGAGAGAGAGAGAGAGAGATTGTACAAAAACAGGATACATTTATTCAGCAATATTTATTTATTCAGCGCGCGCGCACGCGCACACAGACACACACACAGCAGACAGACACACACACACACACACACACACACACACACACACACACACACACACACACACACACACACACACACACACACACACACACAACAACAACAACAACAACAACAACAACAACACCATTTGGTTACACGCATCCGAGCACAGCTCAAAACTATGATACTTATGTGTGCATGACACGAATGTTACGACCAGTTACGTGATGTGACTCGCTGTTCCGTGTTGTAGATACTTAGATTTCGTGAATCTAATGGCGTACAATCTTCACGGCCAGTGGGAGGACAAGACTGGGATGAACGCCCCGCTCTACCACCGCGGCAGTGAGATGAAGGACGACCGCAAGTTGAACGTCGTGAGTACTGTTGTTATTGTACCCGAATTGTATCCGGAGAGTTTCGTTTCTTTACAGGAATGTTCTTGTGGCGTCTGCCTTGTGCGCTGTAGTTGCTTTATGTGGCATTTGATATGACCTACTATATACGTTCGTATGTGTATGTACGGACGTCAGTGTGTGACATTTGGATTAAAATGTCAGACCGGGCCAGTAACCTGAAAAAGGTATGGTACCAGCAAAGGTTTTGAAGATCCAACAATCCCAGCAATCAAGCCGTTGCCGTTATTGTTAACTTTGTTGTAGTTTCTCTCTACCAAGGCGTCTTTTTTATTGAATTTTCACTGGGGACAATGTCCTAAAAGGGCAGTTCTAATGGGTAAAAAGGGCAGTTTACGCATACATTAATGATTATGTACATAACCCTTAGGCATCTATGAAAAATTAGTATAATGTGTCATTATCTTTGTGTCCACGTAATTGTGGGACCTACAGCTAGTGACGACTGCATCTTGGTATGAAAATAAATATTACACATATATCCTAGAAACATGTTTTATTACAACCAATACATGCAGTAGTCATTGAAACATGAGACGTATCCTGCAAGGCAGAACGTTTGACAGTTATCTCAACTTGACTAGCCGAGTCCCGTTTCGCGGGTGAATTTCCCAACGAATTCACGCTGTCCGAAGACTTGTATTCTCCAAGAATTTGATGACAGCGGGTCGAGGGTCATAGTAGGCGGTACACACACCATTTAGTGCCACCACGAGTCGGGCATTTCTCGTGTCCTCATTCATACTGGTGCGGTGATTATCGACCACGAGGTTGTGGTGGCTCACGATCCTTTTGGTCTGCAAAGAGTGAGGGCTCGTGCACGCCAGATACGCCAACACCTTCTGAACTGAACCTGACTGACAGAAGTTGGCGCAGTCTGACAGTCAATTTACAGCCTACATCACAGCCATCAGACAGGAATGGTACAGTCATCATGTTTTCCCACTGCTCGGCTGCCCCGTCCGCAAAGTCAGATGCCTCATTTTGGAAAAGGCGCCTGACAACGAACACCCCATGCTCAATGAATGACCTCTGACTGCGTGACATCACTAACTCCTTTAAGTCTTTGACCTCCAACCTGATTGCTCGTCCATCGCGGCGGTTTGCACAAACGAACAGGTGATTTCACTTTCGTTGTGTTAGGTCCTTTTTTATCGGTTGGACAACTCACTTTCTCCTTCCTTCTTCCCGGGAATGGTCCATCCCTCATTAGGTTCAACTTCTTGATTTCCGCATCAGTCACAGTGAGACGATCGCTGATGTACAAATCACTTCTTTGCAACTTCTTCTGGAGTGTTTCAAATATCTCCAGGATGTCTCCTATCAGTGCGGTGATCAACGTTTCTTGGTGGTTCCAGGTTCTCAGGAATCCTTCGGCTTCAGCCTTCTCCTTTCTGTCGCTGATACTTTCTGGCGCCTGCCCGCCCACACCATGAAGCAAGCTGGTAGATTATTTAGCACAGCATCCACCGATTCACACCTAGATGCAGTTGTAAATGGAACAAATTCCACATCTGCACCATTTTCACGCATAGCGGCCAACAAATGATCTGACGCCAAACAAGCCAGATATCGCATCGGCCACGATCAGGCGGAGTCTGTTTCGGGCAGACAGTCGTTGTATACATCGACGGCCATTCGAAGAAGTATCACAAAAATTGTTTTGTTGTCAGCAGTGAGTGCCCGTAGCCATGGGTGCGATGTTGTGTTTTCATCCCAGGCTGTGTCCATCCTTTTCTTGTATGTTGCTGCTCTGTGCGTTTCAGAGGATATGCGGTCAATTATTCTTTGCAGCCTGTCATTGGAGTCTGCTCTGACGCCGCTTACGATTGTTATAGTGCCATTTTTAGAAGTGTTCTTTTCCATCGCCTCATACTCCTGACATGTTGTGCACAGAATGTGAGCCCGCGTTCGGCCACATTTCTTTGCTGAAAATGAGCGAAGCTCCGGGAATTTGCTGACAATAGCCGCAATAGTTAGTGGAATTCCTTTGTACATCGGTGTGCGAGAACTTGGCGGTTTCTGGCCTGAAGTTGGCTTGTCAGCCTCCTGACCAGGTGTAGAGTGATGATCTTTCTTGTCGGGTATATCGTCAGATGTGATGGCAGTGGACGTAGCATGGCTGCTTGATCAAGTGGCACTCGGGCGAGAGCACAACGATGGCAGTACCTCTTTGACTGGTGGTACATCTGTGTCTTTGGGAGTGTCATCAGATGTGATGGTCGTGGACGCGTCATGGCTGCTTGATGGACTACATTTCTGTATCTCTAAGGCATGACTGGGGGATATCGACATAGACAAATAAAGGTTATTCCTTAATTATTCCTACTTCACTTTGTATTTATTTATTTATTGTTTAGAGTGTGTGTAGTTTACTCAATTTGAGTACACGAATGGTAAACAAATATTTACAAATAACGACAAAATATTTACAAATAACGACGGCGAGACGAAGTCGGGCGAAAACAGTACGAAAACATTCCCCTGAGGCGAGTCGGAATGGCAAACCCTATTATCAATAAATGTCATTATTTACGTCGATCTTTTCCGGGTGATTAATGTGAATCGTTGTTTTCATTTTAGTTGTTGAGAACTTGAGACTGTTAACGTTTAATTATATTTTTGCATACGTATTTCATATATACATTTACTATTCATAATTAATGCCCAACGTCGTGCTCCGAGACAAATTTCTCAACTCCATAGTTGAGACAATAACGCATTATCTTATCTTAGCTCTTTCACTTCAGTGCATATTTTGGTCACTTGACCAGAAAACCAGACGACGCACACACAAATGATAACATAGTAACTGGTAATAATAATAATAATAATTGCTTTATTCACAGACTCCATGCAACATACAAGTACATTATCATGGTTCTATAGTTGTGTTATAACAATAGTTACAATGTACAAAATGAAAAATCACCCGTCAACAAAATGTATGTACAGGGAATTGAACCAATATTTCCATATTCTTGACATGTATTTCACGTCACTATTAATAATGTTACAAATCAATATGTTTTTTTGAGAACTGCAGTCGGCATATAAACCTATATGTCAGATTTATAATAACAGCAGCACAGTTAGGTAAATTATTGTTAACAAACATTTCACTAGCACTACAGTATCTGTCATAACCTAACACCATTCGAAATATATTGTTCTAAGAGACATACAATTTCCTGATTGCATAGTTATGAAAATTCCACCATAGATGGGCAGTATACATAGGTGAGCAAAAAGTAGTAAACAATGTCTTCTTTACATCATTTGAACACATTTGAAATTTTCTTATGATCATGTTGCCTTGTGCATACAACTGGCGACATTGTCTAGATATATCATTGTCATCTTGCATACTATTTGAAATTATATGACCCAAATATTTTACAGATTCTACCTCACATAGTTTGTCGTTACCAAGCATAACATTTGGAAATTTAACATTCTTACAACTCTTGTTTCTAATTATCATGACCATACTCTTTTTGGCATTGTACCTTATGTCATGAGATACTCCATATTGATCACAGACGGTGAGAAGGGTCTGTAATCCCCTGCTGGACGGACAAAAAACTACAAGATCATCAGCATACATAATATTATTTACACAATTATATCCTACATAACATCCTGTATTGCAACTATTAAGTACAGTGGATAACCCATCCATGTAAACACTGAACAAATAGGGGGATAAAATACCTCCTTGTCTAACTCCATTACTTACATAAATACTGTCAGACACATGACTACCCCATCTTACACACATCTGTTGGTTCGCATACCAAAACACTAGAATTCTAACAATGTAACCAGGAACCTCTCTGTCTATTAGCTTTTTAAAAAGTACACTATGGTTTACACGGTCAAAAGCCTTAGATGCATCAAGAAAACACATAAACAAACAGCTATTTAAGGCTTGATATTTAGCAATAACCTCTTTTAGTACATAAATGCACATGTCAGTGCCATGCTTCTTTTTAAAACCAAACTGGTTGTCACTGGTTGTTAAAAAGTCATCCATTCTGTTGAGCAAGATTTTTTCAAAAACTTTAGACATAACACTTGCCAGTGCTATTGGCCTATAGTTGTCTTTACTGTTTATCTTGCCGGATTTATCCTTGATTATGGGCACTAATATAACAGAAATCATAGAACTTGGCAGTACGCCATGAACCAACAGACCTGTGAAGCACATTGACAGTAAAGGCAGTATGCGTTCACTGCAGTACTTCAGGTGCTCTGCATACACACCATCAAGGCCACAACTCTTGTTACAGTCAAGGTTTCTTATAGCATCTTTGACTTCTTCAGGTAACACTCTTAACGTTGCTCTCATAACTAACATCAAATGCTAGGGTTTTGGCACTACTGTTATTTACACAATTAAACAAGTCACGAAAGTGTTGAATCCACATATTCACAATAGATTCTTACCATTTATATTAGTTGGCAAGAGGATTTTACTATTGTTAATAGTTTTGATCTCCTTCCAAAATTGTTCATTTGTATGGTTAGCCATCTTCTTGGCAAGGGCTTCACGCCTCAACTAATTTTCATGTTTTTTAATAAACCTTATTGCATATTTGCATCTAGCATCAGCTTTCTTTTTTTAACTCAAAAACAGGACCTTGTTTAGGTTTACCTATACTGTCCCATAGTTGGAAAGCTTCATTAGCAGCTTTATGGATATCTGCCACATAATCAGTCC
Source organism: Escarpia spicata (assembly GCA_963995525.1). Taxonomy (NCBI): domain Eukaryota; kingdom Metazoa; phylum Annelida; class Polychaeta; order Sabellida; family Siboglinidae; genus Escarpia; species Escarpia spicata. The sequence continues at coordinate 37,886,634 of OZ023210.1, forward strand.
ACCCAGGCCGACATGTATAGTTTCCTTGTTTGTGAGTAGACAAACAGCCACTAGCATCAGTTAAACACCTGGTTATATTATCATACATGTTATTAAGTGCTTTCTGATGAGACTCATCATTGCAGTTGACATCAGTACATATAATAGCATCAATAGGTAATACAATGTTTTTCAGTTCAGTATCAGTCTGTCTACAGTAATTGTCAATGGAACCTTTGTTAAGTCTTGACCAGTTAAGACGTGGCTGAGTGTTATTGTTAGTACCGGGTACTACACCTGGCACACTGTCTACATTGACATCGATTATCACAGGGATATGATCTGTGGTAGCAAGATTATAGCACACACTAATGTCATTTATCACATCATTACCATCATGTGTAGCTATACAATGATCTAGCCATGAGGTGCTACCCCATGCATCACTGATGTACGTGAACGAATCAGGTGGTAGATACTGCTTACTGGACAGCACCAGATTGTATTCAGTGCAGAAGTTTATAAGGGACCTTCCAAATGACGAAGTCTCGTCAGAAATGTCGGCGTTATAATCCCCTACCACCAGTACACACGTAGTTTCTAAATCTTCTATAATACATATTAATGTGCCAAGTTTTTCCTGATATTCATCATTATTTTGATAACTTTCATATGGCATGTAAACACACAAAATTACCATTTTTTTAGTTGCCACAATTATATTCGACACCAACAACACAGTTAAGGTCAAACTTTAGAGGGGCGATGCCTGCTTCAAGGTCAAGTTTCCACAATATTGCAACACCACCATGTTTTTTCAATATTATGCCATCTCTTTCATCAACACAAGATTCACCAATTCCATGAAAGTTTTCATTGATGCTGTTTAGCCCACATAAATCCTGTTTCGAGAGCCATGTTTCTTGTAAGCACACAAAGTCACATTTGTTAAATAACTGTTCAGTTACGTGTCTGTGATGCTTGTTGTTATAGCCAAGTTTCAAGTTCCTACAATTGTAGCTGGATATATTTAGCGATCTGAACGTTGCTTTTCGTTTATGTCCTTGGCAAGTTCTAGCCGAGACGGCTCAGGATTTAACGTTGTTCGTCGTTGGGAGATCCATAGAGGATGTGTTGTATGCCTTGGTGTTCTAGGCTTCTCGTGAAACCACCTCACATAGGCACCTTCAGGCCACACTTCCGGGTTCATGAAGACCGACGGATCGGGACAGTTGCACTTTACATGGAAACTGTTGTATGTATCACGTCTTGTTTGAAGGGATTCACATGTCACTTCAAGCTTGAGGATGTGCTCAAGGTGGGCTTGGCGGACTTCAGGCTCGACATCAGTGGCAAAGCGGGATGCAAATATGCTAGCATACCGTGTATTTACTGTTTTAATGGCATCAGTTGACATGGCTTTGCCAATCAATGACACAGTTTTCCCTTTAGGTTTCGTGGTAGGCCTGTCATTAGGGTTGCATGCAGGTTGTTTCGGTACTTGGCCTACAGCTGCAGTTTTCTTCTTTCTGCCCTTCTTTACCATCGTCGACCATGGGGTGTCATCATCTATCTGCACATTGTTACTGGCTTTTTCATGTGCCATCACATACTGCTCAACTTCAGCAGTTGAACCAACCACTGAATCGGCTCTGATAGTAGTTGCTTTGGGTGCCTGCCTGTATCCAGCAGGGGCAGCAGACGAAATTTGACGTCTAGGCGGGGCAACAGCCTTGACGTATGTAGCAGTATCATCTGGCGACTGACTTCTTTCTGTGGGTTTGGTGGCTGGAACAGGTACTGACTGTGCTCTACTCTGTGCAGTCAAGTTTGTCTGTATAGGAGGCAATGTCACTGTTTCTTCATTGCCTGTGGCAATATTCACTTCGATGGTGTGCAATCTTTCCGTGACACCAGCACTCACATCACTTAAGTTCTCACACAGTTCACTCTGGTTGGCAACCGCAGTTTTTAGTAGTTTTACTTCGACAAGAAGGTTCTCAATGTTTTTCAGTAGACAGGACACGTCAATTCTATCAAAACTGACAGGCGGGAGGGAGTTCACATGCCTGGCGACAATGCAGGGTAGGTCATCCCCTCTCGTTTGAAGAATCTTTATGATATCCTCTACGTTTTTCCGTTTCTTGTCATCCCCTTTGCGTGATATCAGTCGGTCGGTGGCTGAACCGTCAACCGCACACAAATCATGCAATATACGTTTCGCTGTGTATATCGTTTCATCATTGTAGTGATCGCTACACAGTTGCACCAAGGTCTCTTGCGGCAGGATGTTCATTTTGTCAATTATGTAGCACAGTAGCTCGTTGATCACAACTTTCCCATCGAAGAAATGCTTCTCCGCTTTGTTGACATAGCGAACTTCCGCTTGGTCACGCGCACTTCCTTTCCCGGCCATGTTTTCACTTTATCAAGTGTCGACATGAACGAGTTAATAAAGTCAGTTTGCAATCATGACAGTTATTCAAAAGTCCACTGACATGCTCATGGATGTCACATCAATAAGATCCACATTCACGTGCAGTGAATTGCAATTTAGAAACAACACAAAATGCAACTAATCCGCAGCTTCGTTTCGACAATTTTCACTACTGACGCATGCGCACTATTTTCACACCTTATGGTAAGTACTCTAAGTCAATGATGCATGGATATACATATCATTAGCGGCTTGCCTAAACTACTGTCTGTATTACCCGACTTTCGAGCCGAATATTAGCCTCACCATTCGACTTCGAGACGCATCGAACATGAAAACAGTAACCTATTGTCCTTCTGCTACTTAGGTTGTTTTATTATACCCCTGTGCAACTTAAATCAAGCACACTAAAACGAATAAAAAGGGGAGAATGGGGCACACTGGAGAGGGAAGTTGGTCTGACTGGGAGGAATAAACGAATGGGATGTCTCTACGATACTGCTCCCTCTCAGTAGCCCTCCCTCCACATTTCGTCTTCCTATGTTTTTCTTTCTTTTCCTCTTCACGTTGTTCTCCCATCTCAGCTGTGGTCTTTCACTGTGACCTGCCCACGCCGTCCGGTTTCTTATTTCATCTGTACAATTTCTGACTTACCCAGGCTAATCTTCAGCCCGTACTTCTTGAACAAGCCCTTCCGTTCTTGCAGCGCTTTCTGTAAAGCCTGATTGGTGCCCGCCAATAGAGTGTTTACAAGCGTCCAGATCTCCATTACCTTCCCGATCGCGCCATGTACTCTCTAATATACGACAAGATCGATACACATATCCAAAAATGGGCGGGCCAAATGAGCCTGTGACTTGTAGTGTAGTAGTTGCGGGCCCAATAGGAGATTCACGGGCCCCTGGCCTGCGGGCCCACACTTATGTCGAACGCCGATGGACGTACGGACATTATATAGGTACTCGTTGCCATATATGCATATGCATGTGTACGCCTGTCTGTGTAATGGTATACGCAGGCGTGTCCGGAAAATGACAATGCTTACCATATTCAATACTGCATCCACTGTTTGTGTAAAGAAAGAACTAATTTGCGAACACTTGTGCAGGCGTGGGCAGCGAACTACTGGGCAGTGATGGGCTGCCCACGGAGGAAGCTCATCATCGGCATGCCCGCGTTCGGGCGATCGTTCCAACTGAAGACTCCCTACAAGCACCGGGTGTCTTCCCAGGCCAAGGGACCTGGCCCCGCCGGACCGTTCCTGCGAGAAGAAGGGCGATATTCCTACTACGAGGTACGCGGGTGGAGAGTAGTATCTAGGCACTATGCTCGCATATATGGCACGGTTTTCGTTTCTGAATTAGGGGAGTTCAATAAAACACCCGAATGCACAATATTTTCGGAAGAATTGAACATACACCGTATGGTGATTGAAAATAACATTAGCAATAAATATATCATGGACACAGTAAACTAATGACGGTTCTATTGTTGCGAGCACTAATCGGCCAGTGGATGCGCCTCTGAGCTTGGTTTCCGAAGATTTAAGCGCAAAAGAAGTTACCTGATTATTATTATTATTATCACAAGAGGGTTTACTGTCGCATGTAGTATCCAGTTAGTGAGCAATACGTGTTGACAGATATGTAAAAAGTTCCTCTATGCCGGCGGCTATGTGATGTGGCACCGTGAGCACCTTGTGCCGTCCGTATATCTCGACTACACGTGGGTGTCGTATGACGACGCCTTCAGCCTCCAGATCAAGGTAAAATTAATGTGCTTACTCATGTTCAAAATTTAGTCGAAGTATCATAGTAGTATTCTAAAAGCACAACAACTATAATGACTC
>OZ023210.1:37891098-38046098 GCA_963995525.1 Escarpia spicata
CAAGGAGATATGAAAATTTTAAATATCGAAATCAATGGGTGCAATCGATATGTACAGTTATGACCAAACATGCACATTTAACACGCTTCCATCGATTCGTTTTTGGTATATAACTGTATCTATGTAATACCAATAGCCGGTGCCAAGAACAATTACGAAAGAACTGTGTTATTTTTCAGAGATGAAATAACAAGACACCCATCCCGATTAAGAAGACAGCGGCGACAGCAAGTAGTAACATCTCGTGCGAGAAAGAGAACAACGCCTTTTTCGCTTCGAAAGAAGACTGCCGAATGTTCTACCACTGCATCGCAGGCAAAGAGTATAGTTATTACTGTCCACCCAACACCGTCTTCGACATACGCGCAAGGCATGTCACGAGGTCGACGAAGTCAGCAAGGACCTGCTAAAGACATGCGATATGAGGTATAGCAAGTTGTTACAAAGGAGACATAAATATCACATGTCAATATGTACTTATATTATTATTATCGGAATTGTAATGTAATCTATATACTAATACTTGGCAGGAGAATACAAGCAGGGGCGAATGCATCGAGGATGTAGAAGGTGTGATGGGAGACATATCGCGAAAACTCAGGGAAAGGTACTATGCACATGTGTGACACCAGCCTACCTGTAGGGCCTAGAGACTATAGCAATGAGAGAGGAAACAGGTGAGGGTACAAGTGTGCGAAAACAACTGGGTCAGGAGAATTACGGGGGTAAAGGGAATAGATAAGCGAAGAGGGGAAGAGCTGAGGGAGGATGTGGGTGTAAATAAAACGTTTCAAGAAGAAGTTGGTGAGAAATCGGTTGAACTGGGCAGGACATGTTGACGAATGGAAATCGGTTGAACTGGGCAGGACATGTTGACGAATGGGAGAAGAACGGATAGCAAAGAAAGCAGATGCCCGGAGAGTGGAGAGAAAAAGAAGACGAGGGCGACCGAGACTGAGGTGGGGGGTTTGCGTGAAGACAGACCTGGGGGGATGGAAAGGGGGTATGGAGAAAAAGAGCAAAAGACGAGGAGATTGGAGATGGGTGGTAGAGAAAGTAGTGCAAGTGCAATGAGGAGGAAGAGAAAGAAAAGAACATGTCAACGTATCCAAGTCAGCCTCACTCCTGAAGACAGGGAACGATGGTGAGAACAACAACAATACTAATACACTAACGTTGGAGTATTGTAAGTGCATCTCCTCCGAGGTGCCGAGGTCCACTTGCTTCTATTTATCTTCATTCACGTCTTAGGACCATTGGCGTCTGACATACCAGTTGGCGATGCATTTCCGAAAAAACCGACGGTTATTTAAAGTCATATAGACGAGTGTTATGTTGTTGTTACGCCACGCTCTTCTAAGTGGCCATTCGCCTACCCGAGATAATCAAGTGCATGGTGAGCAAGTCTCCATAAGACGTCAACATAATGGTAACAATAGCTGCCCTTGGTTTGTACCCCCACGGGTCGGTGTAAGCGAGTTCATGTTAGGCCTATTAGTGTTACCATTCGTACTGGTACAGTAGCAACAGTGGATCTGGTAGTAGTTGCAACCGCAGCAGAACCAGTATTGTGATCTTGCTATTATGGTAGTAGCCTCTTCTTCTTCTTCTTCTTCTTCTTCTTCTTCTTCTTCTTCTTCTTCTTCTTCTCTTCTTCTTCTTCTTCTTCTTCTTCTTCTTCTTCTTCTTCTTCTTCTTCTTCTTCTTCTTCTTCTTCTTCTTCTTCTTCTTCTTCTTCTCTTCTTCTTCTTCTTCTTCTTCTTCTTCTTCTTCTTCTTCTTCTTCTTCTTCTTCTTCTTCCTTCTTCTTCTTCTTCTTCTTCTTCTTCTTCTTCTTCTTCTTCTTCTTCTTCTTCTTCTCTTCTTCTTCTTCTTCTTCTTCTTCTTCTTCTTCTTCTTCTTCTTCTTCTTCTCTTCTTCTTCTTCTTCTTCTTCTTCTTCTTCTTCTTCTTCTTCTTCTTCTTCTTCTTCTTCTTCTTCTTCTTCTTCTTCTTCTTCTTCTTCTTCTTCTTCTTCTTCTTCTTCTTCTTCTTCTTCTTCTTCTTCTTCTTCTTCTTCTTCTTCTTCTTCTTCTTCTTCTTCTTCTTCTTCTTCTTCTTCTTCTTCTTCTTCTTCTTCTTCTTCTTCTTCTTCTACTTCTTCTTCTTCTTCTTACTATTATTATTATTATTATACCACTTCTTTTTATTCTTCTTCTTCTACTACTTGTTCTTCTTATTATTATTATTCTACTTCTTCTTCTTATTATTATTATTCTACTCTTTCTGCTTCTTTTGTTTCTTTTTCTTCTGCTTCTAGTATTTGTCAACATTAGTCGTTAACCGAGCAGCCACTCGCCGGTCGCTGGTTCGCAAGGCCAGTCTCTCCGTCTGATGCGCCGTCGAGTGTACAGGCGTTGACGACGTCGTCGACTTGGTTACGCTGCGCTCAGTGGTCCTCAGTTGTACATGCTAATCTTAAACTGGCCGACTCCTGTTTAGTGTCATTTAGCTTGATCTGTTCGTGGAAAATGTAGGCTAAACCAACGTAATTCTGAGATCAACTTACGCCAACGATTGATTTAGCATGCCATCCTGTGTCCAATTTGCTGTCGCCCAGTGAGTTGTAGTTTCAAATGTGCTCAAAGAGTTCTAAAGTCCTGAGTATGTATATTAAATGGATGCACTGACTTTAACTGCTGTGGCCTATTCGCGTGCGAGAAGACGCTGTGTAATAGGTGGTCGTGTTTTCTTCCGCACGGTACCGAAGCCAACATTGCCGTCTGTCTTCTGAGTGTGGGCGGTGCCATGCCTGCGAGAGCAGACACGTGTTCCACTTCTGTTGGTCGTCGGCGAATTGCAGTGCATGAGTTATTGGACACGGACCTCGACTTTGTATTAAGTGGGTGCGTGTACGCCAGAATGACAGAGCGTCGTTACACAGACATGGTGTCGTTACGCTTGCTTACCCGTGAGGTGCTAGCAAGCGTGATGTTCATTAGTGCTTCCCTTGACGTTGCCTTTGCCCGGCGGAGACATTTTTCTTCTCGCTGATTTTAAGTCGCCACTGTTGCATGTATGTAGAGAGGATGTTCGTATCTGGTGTGAGACCAGGACGGACGTGTGACCACTCCTTCCGCCGTAATACAACCGCAGTGTTGTTCGCGTATTCGTATATCTTTGAGGCTGTTCCAGGAAGGCCTTAGATATTGGAAAAGAAGTGGAGCCTTGACAGAGCGTCTTTTCGTCGTATAACTAGACATTTCCGACTGTAAGTCCGAGCTGTGAATCAAACATTACCGGAGAGAACTTACTATTTTCTTTTGCTCGTTTCTATTGCCGTGGTGGTTGTGGTGATCGTTGTCTGATTAACATTTTGTATACAATCATATTTATTTTGCTCCAGTATTAGTGTTGAATGTTTCCACAGAGTTGAGCCATGTGTTCAGAAACTACAAACTTTTTTGAATTCCGGGATATTCATCAGCACTTCAGCACGCTTCCCGTGTCGCGCTGTCTCGGAAGACGGGGGGGGGGCTGTTGGAGATTTCTCGCCGAAACTTCAGCGGTTCAGCACGTCTCAGCACGTCTCCCGCGGTGTCGCGTTGTCTCCGATGATGACATCAGAAAACGAGGAGTGCTGTTAGAGATTTTAAGCTAAGTTCCGGGAGGATTTGCCTGTATTCAGATAGACCGGGAGATACACCCACAATAAAGGATATCCCGGGAAAGTTAGCAGGTATACGTGTGCGTTAAGTGACGCCGAGTGTGTCGGTTGCAGCTCCGTGACAGCGAATGTGAACAGAGTGTCGGCTGTGAACACGACGCTGAATGCAACGAACGGGCCACCGTCCGTGGGTAACGTCAAAGAGGCGGTAACGAGTGAGTATATACAGTAACTTAGCCTCCAACGACCGCTCGCTAGCGTTCTGCTCTCAATCTTTCTTGTGCATTTTCGTAGCAGGTAGCTTAGCTAGTTCTGAAGTTTTGATTATTTACTTCGGGTACTGAGTAACTGGAAGCAAGTTACGTCTTTGTAGATATTATAGAGTTTAATTTATTAGTACCATGCATTTTATTGAAGTGTCTATGTAATATCAACAGAAAGCACGGGGGTAGTTTAGGAATGTATGCAAATACTAGATATCAGCTAACGAAAACATGGTGCCACGGTAGTTACGTAAACAAATTATAGTAATGCTTCTGATATTAATGAAAACGTATGTTGCATAAGAATACGCCATCATACAATTACAACAATTTAAGTACTCGAATGCCTACCACTACCGACTCCGTGTGAGATACATATGTTGCATTCGCTCGTTAACGATGTTTTCTGACGTTGCTGTGTGGCGTTTCCATCAGAAATCCGACCGCCTGTCGTCAACACGAAGCGTCGAGACGGCTACTACCCGAGTCCTGCTAACTGCAGTAAGTACCTACTGTGCAAAGCCGGAAAGTGCAGTCTGCTGTCGTGCAACAAGCCGCTCGTCTTCAATCCGTCAACAAACCTATGTCAACAGGCGAGGCATGTGGAGAAAATATACCTCAGCCAGTGCAAGCAAATGTAGAGGAGTGGCCCGCTGATAGCCTGACGCCGCGCCACGTCGCGCTGTCAAACAGACGATGACTCGGACTCATCGAAGTTTTGTGCGCGTAAAACGAGAATCAGTTTACGTTTCAGATACTCGTGGTGAACTTGTAGAGTAGTGGTGCATTTCCGATCGGCTAATGCGCAAATTCGTTGACGTTTCGTTTATGTGTTTGTGTGTTGATATGTCGTCAGCAAACTTTGATCTTCTCAGATCGTTGCAGTCGTTCTGTATTTATGTGTTTGTGTAACATGGCCAAACATAGATTGTGGCAGAATGCTGCGTGTGTGAATGCTATGAACATAAATCGATATGATATCATCAATTATATTCTTTATTTACACAACATTGTATATGTGATAGCGTTAGCATATGTCAAGATGTAGGTGGAGAAAGGTCAATATTTCCAAGAAGCAATTATGGTGGTTTATCAGCTTCCGGGGACCCCAGAAATACAACGGAAAATCGAGTAAACTGATAACAAAAATTAAAAACATACCTGTCACCATTTTTTTCCGGGAAACTGGGCAGGTATACTCTTAAGTCGTATGCCCACAATATAAACCAATATCTACGAAACATTTTATACCCGTATGAAGACAAGATGTTGGCGTTCTTGTGCACACAACAGCCTTGTCATATTGTGGTTGGTGATGACGATCATATTTAAGTTTAGTTAGCTTTGAGTTAGTTTTCCATGTGGTCTAGAAGAAGATAATATTATTATGATAACTAACTGGGAGTAATGTGGCGGCCTTATAATACTTGAATTCTAAGACTGGAGTCATTCGGTATTCATTTTATGTTGTCAAAATAAAACGTCAAGCCCTCATTTGTGTTGGTCTAACCACAAGAAGCAGCTTTCTATATACGACTTACAAGAAGATACTGTATGATCATTTACTGGCGGACATCGTGAAATCCAAGATGGCGCCCAGAAAATAATTTTAATTTGTTGTCATAATTAAATTCCAGTCTAGCGGCCAAACCAGCTTTCTATGTCGTCTAGAAGAATTGATATGAGAAGGGGCTGGAAATAAAGTATGCAGTCATCTTAAAATATAAGATGGCCATATAAACTAATTATATTTTGTTATAATAAAATGCCTTGTCCCCAAATATGTGGGACTAGGCACCAAAATCAATCACCTTTCTGTGTGGTCTAGAAGGAGATATATACGACAAAGCTGGGAATACTATGGCGATCGTCTTGAAATCTAAGGTAACGACAGTAACGTAATTTTCTTTTATAACAATCAAATACAATGTCCCCAAATGTGTGGGTTTAGCCATCAAAATCACTACTCTACGTGACTTATAAATCCGAACATAGGCTGGAGAGTTCACCTTGGTAGATGACAGGCGTGATTCAATATTTACAAAATGTTTGAAAACACAGTTTTGTTACATAAACACCATAATATGCGATCACAGATACTTGTTGCTTGTTCAAAATGAGGTCGGAGGGAATGTGATGTTCATGTCAATCGATAGGCCCTAGTGTGTCAGCGTTTACTTCATGTTTAACAAGATTTAACAAGATTTAACAAGATTGCCACCCAGAGAATTAACTCTAGGTAGCAGGTGGACAAGGAAGCCCTTGGCTTATCGAGAGTCCGACCTTTTTATCTATGTGTATCCCGCCCGTCTGAGGTATGTGTCGATTTTATTTTTAAACATATTCACGCTACTAGCACCCACACAATCAGCAGGTAATCTGTTCCATTCATGTACAGTCCTTTGTGAAAATGAAAACTGTCTTATATCCAATCTACTCTGCTTCTTTGCTAATGCAAGATCATGTCCTCTAGTCCTTCTATCTTTCTTAACTGAGAAAAACATATTTCCATCAATATTTTCATAACCCTTCAATATTTTAAACACTTCTATCTGATCTCCTCTCAATCTCCTGGTCTCTAGTGTTGTTAAACCGCATTTTTTTAGGCGTATTTCATAACTAAGATCCCTCAGATTTGGTATCATTTTAGTTGCTCTCCTCTGCACTCTTTCTAGCACACCTATGTCCTTCCTGCGATATGGCCTCCACGCTTGAATACAATATTCTAAATGAGGCCTAACTATTGTTTTGTACAGCGGTATTATTAGCTCTTTTTCCTTATACGTTATGTTTCGCCTAATTAATCCAAGGATTTGATTTCCCTTTGAAGCTGCAATTCCGCACTGCTCTGAAATCTTCATATCAGCACTAACGGTTAACTCTAAGTCCTTTTCTTTTACAGTAGTACTTAGTACAGTACCCCCCATTGTATATTCTACCTCTTCGTTCCCATGTCCTATGTGGAGGCATTTACATTTCCCAAAATTGAACATCATTTGCCACTTTTCAGACCATTTGATCAACCTGTCAAGATCATCTTGTAAATGCTGTCTATCTCCATCACTTTTAATCCTTCTAAACACTTTTGTATCATCCGCAAATTTCAACACCTTGCTTGTTATTTCATCATCCAAATCGTTGATGTATATTAAGAATAATATAGGACCTAATACTGATCCCTGTGGTACCCCACTCAATACCGATTTCCAGTTTGAAGCCTCCCCATCAACTACTACACGTTGTCTTCTGTCAATCAGCCATTGTTCTATCCAGTTTATTATACCATTTCCTATGCCATGGGCCTTTAGTTTAAGCAGTGATCTTTGATGTGGTACTTTGTCAAAAGCTTTTTGAAAATCTAAGTAGACGATATCTACTGGTGATCCCTCATCTACCCACTTAGTGATGTCTTCCAAAAAACATAACATATTTGTTAAGCATGACCTCGCTTTAAAAAAACCATGTTGAGATGGGTTTATCAAGTTTTGTTTAACAAGAAAATCCACCATGTGATCTTTAATTAGTCTTTCTAATTATTTACAAATCACTGATGTTAAACTCACTGGTCTATAGTTCTCTGACTTGTTTCTCGAACCTTTTTTGAATAACGGTATAATGTTTGCTTCTTTCCATTCTAAAGGAACCACTCCCTCTTCTAATGACAAGTTGAAAACTGTTGCAAGTGGTATGCTAATTTGTTCTACAATTTCCAATAGTAGTTTGGGTGGAATACCATCCACTCCAGGTGATTTATTATCCTTCATAGCCCTTATTTTCTTAGCTACCATTTCCGGGGTTACAATTAATTGTCCTAAATAGTCTGAATCTGCCCCCTTGAACTTAGCCTCTGGTATTGGCAGTGAACTAATATCTTCCCTGGTAAACACTGAACTAAAGTACTCATTCAGGTCTTCTGCCATTATGAATCCCTCTGATATTATATTTCCAGCACTATCTTCTAGAGGACCGACCTTATCTTGAACTTTCTGTTTGCTTCGAACATACGCATAAAAACTCTTGCTGTCATGTTTTATTACTAGCTAATTGTTGTTCATAGCTTCTCTTCGAATTTCTAATTTCAGCTGTAGCTTGGTTAAGTGCTTCTTTATAATAGTTGTAGTCTTCATCATTTCCAGTACATCTATATGACTTCCACATCATTTGTTTATACTTAATTTTTCTAATGGCTTCTTTCGATAAGTGTTTCTTTTTGGACCGTTTTCCTTGTTTTTTTAAGGGTACACATTTATCGATTATGCACTTAATTTCACTCTTTAATATATTCCAGCATTATGTTGCCGTCTTATTGTTCAGTGTCTTATTCCAGTCTATCTTTGCTAAATATTTCCTCATGTCCTTATACCTTCCTTTGTGGAAATTTCTCCTATACTGCTTTTTGCTATTCCTTTCTGATTTTACTTTGATGGTAAAATGTATCTGGTTGTGATCGCTACTCCCCAGTGGCTCACATATCTTGACATTGTCAACTAATTCATTCTGTGAGGACAAAACTATGTCTAACACATTCTCACCCCTGGTTGGTTCTAGCACATGTTGAGAAAGGAATGTATATTGAACTAAAACTAAAAACTTGTGGTCCTCTCTCCCCATACTCTGTAGAGATTTCCATTGTATATGCCCATGGTTAAAATCCCCCATAATAATACAGTCCCGTTTGCTTACTTCCCTTATAGCGTTTTGTATTTTTTCATTCTCTTCTATGCTTATGTTTGGACTTCGATAAACTAACCCAACTGTTAACGTTGAGTTTCCTGTAACTATGTTACACCAAACAGCTTCTTCGCAATCTGCTTCTCTTTCTAATTTTATTTCATAAGCCTGAATAGATTCTTTAATATATAAAATAACTCCACCTCCCTTTCTTCCTATTCTATCTTTTCTAAACATTACATATCCTGTCAGTCCCAATTCAGCATCTGATATATCGGTGGTGGTCCAGGATTCGGTTATACCTATTATATGAGGGTCAATATCTTCTACCATAATGTTTAGTTCATTTCTTTTGTTTACTATACTCCTTGCATTTAAACAAACACATTTATATCCAGCTTCAGAAGAGTTTTCCAGACTGTTATTTGTTGATTTATTTGTGCTGTCTTTATCTATGCCTCCATTTTCAGGATTTTCTGTGAGTCCCCCCTGCGAATCTAGTTTAAATAGATGCAACCTGTCCCACTGTCAACAGATTGCAGCAGATTCTCTGAGAAAACTGCTGCCCCCTTTCCACTAAGATGGAGGCCATCTCTCATGTACATATCTTCCCTCCCAACAAAGTATCCCCATAAATCTGTGAATCCCACCCCCTCTTCTTCACACATCTGCTCAGCTAGTGCATTGATCGCCATCCTCTTGCAGTTTCTATACGTTGCCCCCCTTCCTCCCATTACTGGCAAAATTCCTGACAAAATAACCTGTTCGACTCTCGTCTTCTTTAGCTTCCTCACTAACTGTCTATACTTCTGTACTATCGCAGTTGTTCCCTCCCTGTCTGCATTATTTGTTCCTACATGTACCAGTATAGACCCCCCCTGCCATGTCCCAATACCTTCTCTACCCTGTCAGTTACATGTTCAATCCTAGCCCCCGGTAAACAAACAACGATGTCCTTCCCCTCGCTCAGTGTCTTGTCCGTCTTTCTCATAATGGAGTCACCCATAAACACCCTCTCTTTCCTCATTGCCCCCTCAATCACTGCCTTAGAATAGCTCCTTCTTCGGTTTCATCTGTCTGGTTGTTGTCTTCCCCCCCTGCCGTCTTCTCTCCTGTCACATTCTCTTCCGATCCATTCTTTCCTGTCGCTTTTTCTCTTGTCACCTTCCTCCTGTCAGCGTCCCTTTTATCGACTTCTCTTCTATCACATTTGCTCTCACTTCCCTTCGTCCCTTCTTCTTTCGTTCCGTCTCATTTTCCTCTCTCCTCTCCCGTTCCATCTTCCCTCCCTCCTTCTCTACAGTCACTTTCTTTCCTGTCACCTTCACGCTTGTCACGTTTTCTGTTGTCGATTTTCCAATTTCTTCACCTCCAATCACCTTCTCTCCTCTCAATCTCCTTTCCTCAGTTTTCTTGCCACTGCTATTCTCCTTCAGTCTTGCAGTATCTTCACCTCTCTCCCTGTCGTCTCTCTCCATTCGACCTGCCTCCTTGCTAATTCCCATCTCCATTCCCTTCACAATATCTGTCAACCTAACTATCTCCTTCTGCAAACACTCCACCTTCCAACATCCAATGCACTGAAAGGTGAATCCTTCCTCCATGGTTTCTGCCCTTGTTGCCAAGTCTATGACGCAGGGGCCGTTATCCCGAAGTGTTTGCTGCGCGCGCGTTTGTCCTGCGACTGTTAGATTACGTTTTACGTATCTATTATGAAAAAGTACTTTAAATCAAATATAGCAAGACAAACGATAACCTCAAAAACCTACATTGTGGCCGTCCAGACTACAACACTGCAGGGTAGACATTGCTACAATGAGTGCTGATAGAGTGGATATGGGTGGTGTTTGGTGCTACTGGGGTGGATACTGTGTGTTGGTACTTCTGGAGAGGACATTGCTGGTGTTGGTACTGCAAGAGTGGATACTTCTCTGGGGTGGATACTGCTAGAATGGGTACTTCTCTGGGGTGGATACTGCTAGAGTGGATACTTCTAGAGTGGATACTTCTCTGGGGTGGATACTTCTAGAGTGGATACTTCTCTGGGGTGGATACTGCTAGAATGGATACTTCTCTGGGGTGGATACTGCTAGAATGGATACTTCTCTGGGGTGGATACTGCTAGAATGGAGACTTCTCTGGGGTGGATACTTCTAGAGTGGATACTTCTCTGGGGTGGATACTTCTCTGGGGTGGATACTGCTAGAGTGGATACTTCTCTGGGGTGGATACTGCTAGAGTGGATACTTATCTGGGGTGGATACTGCTAGAGTGGATACTTCTCTGGGGTGGATACTGCTAGAGTGGATACTTCTCTGGGGTGGATAGTGCTAAAGTGGATACTTCTCTGGGGTGGATACTGCTAGAGTGGATACTTCTCTGGGGTGTAGAGTGGATACTTCTCTGGGGTGGATACTGCTAGAGTGGATACTTCTCTGGGGTGGATACTGCTAGAGTGGATACTTCTCTGGGGTGGATACTTCTCTGGGGTGGATACTGCTAGAGCAGATACTTCTGGAGTGAATGCTGCTAGAGTGGACACTGATGGTGTGGATATTGTTGGAGTGAATATAGCTGGAGTGGATATTGGTGAAATGGATACTGCTTGATATTAGTTCAACTTGACATGTGATATGAACCTGTGGAGTCTCCATATCTCTCAGGCAGCTGTAATGTCTACACTGCCACTGCAGCAATGAGTTGTACCTCAAGTGATGCCAAAGTGCTTACAACATAATATAGAAGATGTGAGGGTATTTCAAGTTTAATGCAACAATGCATAGAACATGCAGTACATAACATGATCTACTTAATATATATACATATTAGAATGAGACAGTATAATCACAATGTGCTTCATAACACACAATGACTAGTGGAATTGTGCACGTCGAACAACCAGGAAAAAGAGGATAACTGGAATCCTTAATGTACATGATATAATAGTAATTAAGATATGCAACTGTAATAAGCATGGACTCAACACCAGTTTCAAATTCATTGTTTGATGTTCAACTTGAAGACAATGTCGATTACCAAGTTCCGTTAACCTGTAGATCAATGATCTGAGTGGTCACGGTTAGTCATGTGACTGTATTTAATCATTGTTATTTTCAAAGTGACAATAAAAACCAACTTAGCAAGGTGTAATATAAAGCCAACAAGAATAACATTTGTGTTTATTGTTATATATTCTGTTAAATTTTAAGATAGGTAGATTGGATAGATCTTTATGTTACTTGTAGGTGTATTTAGGTTAGGTAGACAGTTAAGTATTTACTTGCAATTTTTTTGCAAACACGTCACTCACAATTTCTTCATTCCAATAATATGAGAAATACATATTTGCCGTATTTCATCAACTAGAGATTAGATGGGGCAATGAAGACTTGTGTTTTCCTTGTGCTTTTTTGGATAAATAAATTATGTGTTTTCCTGTGTTAACCACAAATACACGTTATTCTGGAGGTTTAACTGCTTCTGAGAAGCTGAACTGTCCCTTTCTTACTTGTTCCTAGGTAACTTGGGTGTTCTGCTGATGTAATAAACCGATTATTAAAAACATATGCAGAAAGAAGCCCGATTTATACATCCTAGCGAAAACCAACATGTGTACTCCTAAAAATGTATTACGTATTGTTAGAACCATACCGGTCTTAAAAATAAATAATACGTTTCTTTAGGATTAATCACACAGGTGACATATAATTTGCTTGTTTGGCAGATGAAAAAGTATATTTTCGATGTAAATCAGACAAAACCATGTATTGCATTATAGCACAATGCTGTGACCCTGTCCAAGT
This sequence comes from Escarpia spicata, assembly GCA_963995525.1. Taxonomy (NCBI): domain Eukaryota; kingdom Metazoa; phylum Annelida; class Polychaeta; order Sabellida; family Siboglinidae; genus Escarpia; species Escarpia spicata. The sequence goes on from OZ023210.1 coordinate 37,903,480, forward strand.
GGGCAGACAGTTACTAGATGAAGCCTGTTGCACTTGATATATAAAGGGCACAACAATACTACTAGGTCATAATATTTGCAGGAATTAAATACAGATTGTATACACAACCTAAATCAAAATGTTCTCACAGTAGGCACTTTACAGCTGGTACTTTCAAAACTAGCCGATTTGAAACCTTGTGTTTAGTCCCGCAGCAAGCCACAGCAGTTGCATTACCAATGGAGTTGTTTCCTCATCACTGGTTTGTGTATTGGTCTGCTACAGACTCCTGTAGACCCGACGAGAGCTTCAGTATTGCCCACTGCCTACTCTGTGTTTCACACAAGCTCAGCTAGCAAGTACCTCTGGTCATCACACTGCATTTAGTGATTCAATACCAACAAAACTGACCAAGCTATGAAACATGAACAGGTTGACTTGGGTCCTGGTTGGATCAATTGACAATGCAACGGTTAACCATTTATAAGACATCCGTAGTCCACAACTATTAACACTGAAAGCTTCCAAGCAACGATACATAGCTCCCAGATACAACGATTAGCATGTCACAATATCGATCAAGATTGATGGTAAACTTTCCAACATGGTTTTTTTGGTGAAAACTATTGAAGAAATCTACCAGGAGCTAACATGATAACAGCAAGATGGTATATAAATACAACTTGATGTATTCTTTTCTACGGTAACCACCAGTAAAAGACAACTGACGATTCCAGTCAGTGTAGATGTACACAAGAACGGACTTAATCTTTTACATTTTAGTGACTATAAATTATATCACTTCATTCTATCTTGAAGACCAACTGTCTGAGGACTACTTTGTTCTTTCTACATTATATTCAGTTTAAATAAAGTTACTAATTATAAGCCACATACAAGCAATGTAATGAACATATCATCAAACATTGTTTCTTTAGAAGATTAGATACAATATCAGAGGGAATAGTAGTAATTTGACAGAAAGTCATGACAATATCAGGGACACTCAGTTGAAGAAAAACAATGCGAGTATTCACGCATACGTGACAGTGTCTGGAAGCATTTTACATGCTCATACATCTTACTTTACTGATATTTTAGGGTAGGGTGCACAAGACACGGAGGATACGAGATTCAGGAGCAATAGCATAGATGTTACTTTGGGTTGCTTCTTACAGAATTAAACACCAACAAGTGTACTGATACTAGAGAGCGAGTTGGTAAAACAAACAACAAGATATTTCCTCCTTTATACTAACAACATAGAGAATGTGTAATCTGTGTACAGGTGATTCTCAACAACATAACAACCAACAGTCAGGTGTGTGTGACGTACGTGATCAGGATGACAAGTATTCTCTGTCATCCTCCAACCATTTGCTCCTTCTGTACAGTGCACACTTCTGCATCATTCTTTCTGTCCATTCAACATTTTGTGTCAACAAAAGTATAGACAGCACTGTCATACTGGCTCATCTTTTATGTTTTTCAGAAATATATACTGACCAATCGTTAACATTACAGTTGTTTTTATAGGTATCAGTCATAAAGAATGAGTTTGGATAATTTATTATAAAACATCTGTTTCATGAATACATATCAAAACCCCTACAGATAGTTACCGTGACTGTATGTGTTGTCATTAAGCAACTTGTGACATGCTATAAATTATAATTAACACTGGTCAATTATATCTGAAACAGAATCATTTGTGGTGTATTTTCTACCGTCACTACCAGGCATTTACTACCACATTTAAATTTTAATATCTGATATAGTTTTATAATACTGCTTCATACAAACATTTTCATTATAAAATTATTTAAACCTAAAATATACATGTCTTAAGATGTTAATGATGTATCAGATTAGCCAAAATAATGCTATGCGTACAACAGAATGCCTTCGAAAGCAAGTTTCCTACATTAAAATGTATTTCAAATGACTTGCGGACCAACATGTTATCATAAGTTAAGCATCACCAACTCTCACTGAACAGGGTTAACCATTACTAAAACCAGAAATCCTTGGTTAGCAATATAATTAAGTCCTGTATCCCATGTTTTGTCAAGTAATATTATTTTTGCAGATGATGGTGCTATGTTGTACATGATTGGCATAGTGTAAAATATTATCTTGTCACCATTTGTGAAAGGCATTTTCTAGAATGACTGCCGAATGAATGAACTGATACGAGTGTTAGGGTGCTCAACTGCAAACAGGCTGCGTGCCTCTCAACACCGTGGACATTATGAAACACTGGTGTAGTCATCAGAAGAGTATTAACAGTAACAAGTGTAGAGCATCAAATTAAAATAGAATTTAAACCGAAACTGTCTGTTCCTAAATTATTAATACAATGTTCGAAACACTAGGATAACTATGTTGAAGGTAGCTGCTCGCCAAATTGCATTGAATAAGTGTGAAACTGTGTCTGCCATCAAAGCACTTCAACCGCAAATTATAAACAAAACTTTCACATCCTAAACAGACTCTATTGTCAACTAGGCAGACACTGACTGAGTTAACCACAAGGCTGTTTGATGTTAAGCAAATGTCCTGTTAATAATGACCAAGCTTGCTGATTCTGGGTAATGGAACAGACAGCCTCGCTTTAAATATGATAACACCGCATTTAATAGGAATATTGAGTAAACTAAGGTGAAGTGGAATGCAAACGTTTCCTCACAGCTCTATGTCTTAGCTATGCCAGCAAATGACTTGAACTGTGAAGTGCCACGAGGAATCTTTCTAACTGCCACAGGTGCAGATGAACTGCAGTTACTTGCGCCAACGTCAGTCGACTTGGGAAGCCTAGTGCCAGGCCGACGCAGCTGAGACGTAGGTCTTGCTTTGTCTGTGACTGACTCACACTCTACTGCCCTGCGAGTGACACCCGACTCAAACGTCTTTGCCTGGCCTCGCGTTGCATGCTTTGACGGATGTCTCTTGCCACATAAGCCACCGGAGGGCGGTGTCTGCTCTGTCAACGATGTGCTACTGTGTGCTGTGGTGCCTTCTCTTGCATCGCCTGCTGAAGACAACTTGCCTGACTTCATCCCCTGCTGGCCAGACACAGAATGTTTGCTCTGTAACAGAACGACCTCACAACTGAGATGATTGTAGATGTACCAATGGTGGTTACTAGCTGTGTTGTTACTTGGGAGGTGTCAGACAAATTAAATTATATTAAAAAGTATATGATTGTATCAAATGTTCAATTATGTTAACTGATCATGTGGCAGCTACAGTTGGAGTGGTGACAAGTACATGATATATAACATGATGTATCATAACTTGAAGGTGTAATCTGAATTACATAAAAAGTCCTGACTACATAATTCTCCAAGTATACATTTACTGCATAGTGGGGTGTGGGCAGAAGGAAAGGACAGACAGAACATGAGGGAACTAGCAGACAGAGAGACAGACAGAGAGACAGAAATATAGACAGACACACAGACAGCATACAGACAGCCAGACCGACCGACCACACACAGTGTCAAGCAAACAGCACACAGACAGACAGACACACAGACAGGCTCACAGACAGACACACACACAGTGACAAGCAAACAGCATACATACAGCCAGACAGAGACAGACAGACAGACAGACAGACAGACAGACAGACAGACAGACAGACAGACAGACAGACAGACAGACACACACACACACTGACAGACAAACAAACAACACACAGACAGCATACATACGTACAGATGGATGGTCGGATGGACAGACAGACAGACAGACAGACAGGAGTAGGACACAGGGATTGTGGGATGGACACACCTACATATTAAGAAGGTATAGACAGAGTAAGAGAAGCCTAACCTGTGTCTTTCGGTCAGAGCTGTCATCAGCTTTACGTGCCAATCTGCCACTGAAAAGGAAACGAGTCTTTTAGAAGTGAACCTTGCAGGAATGACTCCTTACCCCCTCCTTGATGTGTGCAAACAGAACATGACCAAGGCCATGATATGCTACTTATTGCTTCATTGTTGCTGCACTGGTAGTTTACTACATAACGAATGACACAGTGCTAGGTAGCATCAACATATTATCCATGGCATTTACTTCACTAATTCAACATAGAGCTTCAACATATTAAGTCACTAATTCAACATGGAGCGTCAACAGATGAAGTCACTAATTCAACATAGAGCTTCAACATATGAAGTCAATAATTCAGCATAGAGCTTCAACAGATGATGTCATTAATTCAACATAGAGTTTCAACAGATGAAGTCACTAATTCAACATAGAGCTTCAACAGATGAAGTCACTAATTCAACATGGAGCTTCAACAGATGAAGTCACTAATTCAACATAGAGCTTCAACAGATGAAGCCATTAATTCAACATAGAGCTTCAACAGATGAAGTGATGGAATGGATCTTTGAGTGTCAACAATTAAATCATCCACTGTTGCCATTGTCTGTTGTCACAGCAGACTTTGATTGGTTGGAGGTGTTACTGATTATTTAAAGGGCCATTCCTCAAAGAATATTGTATTGCTGGTTGTTTTATCTGAACCTGTTCTTTAGTTGACTTTTATTTCAAAAGCTACTACAGTTTTCCAGTAATTTCAGGAACATCATGGTAGATGCATACTTTGACTACCAGTTCACACAACATAAAAATGACATTGTTTATGAATTGGCCAGTATATATTCAAAAATAAAAACTTTGTGCCAGGTCAAAAATTGTGTCACCGAAATCTTGTGTTTTAATGCTCTTGGCCTACTTTAATTCACTGCCTGATCTTGTGCTGATTCATGTGACAAGCTCTGGCCATACAGCGATTTACACAGCACAGATAGCACAGAGATTTTTGACAGAGGTTTCTTTTACAAGATTTGGATTCCGCCGGTCTATTTTCGTAAGCAATTCACTCCAAACAACTTTTCTCAGTCTGCTTGCAGAAATTTGTTTGCATAGATATCTTATGGAAGAATTTGATAAGTATTTTTGTTAAAACAGCAAAAACGATTAGACGCATGATGTGCCCACACCAGCATACAATAAAATGTTTCCCAGTTTAAACATGTTGACGGCTATTGGTGTATTAGGAATAGTTTACGTCAAAGGTGACTTACCCGAGTTCAGCTTGATGACGAGGGTATGTCTTAGTTGTTTGCCCTGAGACACTAGTGACGCAAGTGGTACTGCCGGCAGAGGTTGACTGAGGCAGGGTCGACACTGGCTCAAAGACACTCTTCGATATGGGTAGAGAGCGGGGCTGCAACACCAGTCAATGCACTACTGTGTTAGCAGTACTTACAACAGACTGTTCTCTCACAACAACTCCAATGTAATGATGCGCATATGTGACCCTCCACAGTGAACCAGGTATTAAGTCGCATTGGCCTATTTTGGGCACAAGCCAAAAATAGCAGTCTAGGTCGTATCCCTTCAATTTTGTGATTTAGGAACAATTGCATAACTTACAATCTCAACTTTCAGTGTCCAGTTTATTTTTCTTGACAAACAATCCAAAAATAATAAAACATGCATTTTGATTAAAAAGCAATAGACAATATGAGTTAAAATACCTCGTTTCTCAAAACGTAGCTTTTAAAGTCTGCTTCCATTTTTGCAATAAACACACTGATTTTGTGTTTACTCCCTTCAAACACTGTGTACACACTTGTGTGTGTACATGGTATTTGTAGATTCAACAACACAAACAAGGAAATTACCAAACAGGGAGACTAGATCTCAGAAGAAGAACTTACTCTGTCGGTCTGTGTAGCGGCATTGGTGAAGACTTTACTCTGAGGACCCAAATGGCCACACTCGTATTTTGTCTGCAACAACACACACACATATATATATTTATATATATACATACACACATACATACATATATATATATAATTTATATAATATATATATATATATATACATACATACACACATATGCATATACAAAAACAGGGAATGATTTCACGAAGTGGTTAATAACGTTCTTAATGCTCAGATTAGTTAATTGCACCATTTTTTAAATAAACAAAAAATCATGAAACCAGCCCCAAGGAAAACTTAACCATCTCATAACAATTATCTAGTTTTCTTTTCACTGAGAAATTGTTGTGTACCAGTATGTAATTAATATATAATTAAGGTCATCCTCCAAAATAAGTATAACAAACTGTTAACATACTTACAACAGCCACTTTCCAATAGCCCAAGTAAACATCCATGAGTAAGAATGTTGACTCACCATCTGGTGCTGAAGCAGTTTGATCGTGTTGTCTTTTTCCTGCAGTTGTTGCTGCAGAATGCCTAACTGATGCATCAATTCCACATTCTCCTACAACACACAGACAGTCTTAAGTCTCTGCTCAGCCTAACTGATGCATCAACTCCACATTCTCCTACAACACACAGACAGTCTTAAGTCTCTGCTCAGTCTAACTGTTGCATCAACTCCACATTCTCCTACAAAACACAGACAGTCTTAAGTCTCCACTCAGTCTAACTGTTGCATCAACTCCACATTCTCCTACAACACACAGACAGTCTTAAGTCTCCACTCAGTCTAACTGTTGCATCAACTCCACATTCTCCTACAACACACAGACAGTCTTAAGTCTCCACTCAGTCTAACCGTTGCATCAACTCCACATTCTCCTACAACACACAGACAGTCTTAAGTCTCCACTCAGTCTAACCGTTGCATCAACTCCACATTCTCCTACAACACACAGACAGTCTTAAGTCTCCACTCAGTCTAACCGTTGCATCAACTCCACATTCTCCTACAACACACAGACAGTCTTAAGTCTCCAATCAGTCTAACCTTTGCATCAACTCCACATTCTCTTACAACACACAGACAGTCTTAAGTCTCCAATCAGTCTAACTGTTGCATCAACTCCACATTCTCTTACAACACAGACGATCTTATGTCTCCACTCAACCTAACTAACCACTGCATCAACTCCACATTCTCCTACAACACAGACAGTCTTAAGTCTCCACTCAGTCTAACTGTTGCATCAACTCCACATTCTCTTACAACACACAGACAGCCTTAAGTCTCTACTCAGTCTCACCATTGCATCAACTCGACGTTCTCCTACAACACAATCTTTACGGAGTGCAGTGGTGCAGGGGCTAATGCATCGGACTCTCAATTGAGAGAACCCGGGTTCAAATCTCGTGCTGCTATTTGGAATCTTGGGCAAGTTCGTTCACTCTACGTTGATTTAGTTTACTCAGCTCTGTGAATGAGTACCTGGCTATAGACAGTGGTGGATATTTATGTACAATTAGTCTTCGAACATTAATTGCAGCGTGGCTGATTGCTTTCCAGAGAAGTTAAGATGGTGTTCGATTGAATAGGTCCGCCAGGGAGTAAAATGTAAAGCACTTTAAGCAGTCCTAAGGACTGAATACTGCACTATATAAGAACTTACCTTTACCTTTACTTTATATATCAATTAAATAGTAAAGTAATTATCTTATAAAACCATAGAAACAACAGAATGTATTTGGTGAAGGCAACGGTGCATGTGATCACCACTGGTTTCAATATTACGCCGACCCTTAACAATGCACAAGATTCTGCTGACATCAAAAGCAAAGGTGAATGTACCTGTTTGAGAGTATCAAGGGGTGCCGCAGACATGAATGGGTCAGCGTCCTGGGCGTGAAGACTGTCCGCCTGACTCGACCCTCCAGTACTGCCCAGTCTGTAGCCATTCTGAAAGAACAATTCACACAAATAGAATCTTATACAGGCCCTCTACACCTGCTGACATAACATAATGCATAAAATATATATTATTTCAGTGTGACAGAGTTATGTCAAGAACAATAAGGGTTCACTGAGTAACAGCTTTGGGCACAAAAATATGTATTGTTGCCTTGCACACAGTGGTTTGCATTAGAAAGCATCCATGGACCAGGGGCTTAACCACAGACACGTCTGCCCATCTTCAAGACTGGCAGATGACTGTCCAAGACTAGTAAATCAAATGGATCAGTATTAATTAAATAAATGTTTGTCTCTGAAAAAACTGAACTGGCCAATAATTGCTGTGATTGACCTGAATGGCTTTCTCAGAAGCAGTTCATGCCGGCCATGGACTGATAGAATACAGTGAAGTGTTGCTATCTAACCAAGCACACATCATTGCTTCCCAACAACCAATGCTGTGGCAACTGCCAACATTCTTGTGTGCAATGTACTCGTCTTTAACTAGGCTGTATCGGGTTAAACTGAAATATCTTGATGATTTCTACTAATGGTTTGGTGCTTCTTTAAAAAGCAGCACATTACAACTGATGAGGGTATGGTACAAATATGCTCCCACAAGAAAATATGAATATGTATATGAGTCTGCAAAGCTTGCAAAATATTGTTACTTGAGTAAACAAGGTTACTATAAATAAAAAAATATACTAAAGAAACATTATTAATCTAGGGAAAACAAGAGTATTCCTTGATAACCAATTGTTTTATTAAAATAACTTAGGATTAATTAATTGGGTTATGTTAATTGGGAGTGTGGAATACATCAATCCACAAAAGAAATATATGCATTATTCACCCACCGGTATCTTCCATGGCTGGCTACCAAATGGAGAGCCAATTTCCTCCTGCAACAAAACAAGAACATCCTCTAGAGTTACGTTTTTGACTATATTTTCTACCTGTACAGGTGCACGCATGCATGCACATACACACGCGCACACACACATACATGATGGGCAAACATAAAATTAACAAAAGTAATTGTGGGACTGGCTGTGAACAAAAAAGACATTGCAAAAAAAGATGGAAACCCCTACACTACGGCACTCTCTGCCCCAAGGGTGGGTGCAGTTGGAGATTTATGATGAACCGCAAGTAGGGTGCAGTTGACTGTTGGAGGTACCAAGGGGTGTGCTGAAACTGCTGCTGGAAGTTTTTGGTAAGTATCAAAGGGGTGTAGGTGGAGGAGCCAAAGGGGTGTAGGTGGAGGAGACAAAGGGGTATAGGTGGAAGAGACAAAGGAGTGTAGGTGGAGGAGACAAAGAGGTGTAGGTGGAGGAGACAAAGGGGTGTAGGTGGAGGAGACAAAGGGTGCATTTAAAGGTCCGAAGGAAGGAATCAATTGGACATTTTTGTTAAGCTTCAAGGAGATGCAGTTGGGCGTCTCAAGGGGAGGGGTAGTTATAGGTTTTAGTCTCCTGGATTTTGAAACACTAACAGTGGCAGGCAAACAGGTGCTCCAGAGTGCATGTCTGGTCCGGGTTATTTACACACCAGTCATCTCATTTACAGTATTAAGAAGGCAGGAAGATTCAAAGTGTATTTTGAACCACTGCTTTGTCTTTCTGTGCTTGGTTTGTTGCTTTATATAAGGGCATAAGCTACTAGTGATAAATAGCCAGTTTTGACATGCGAATTACAACACTGTGTACATCTAGCCTTCTACATCAAGATGACATGTGGTATTTTGGAGTGTTATTATCCGTTATTAACTAAGGAGTGTCAGTAATTTCCCATGCCTGCTACGACAGTCTTGCTGGAGGGGCTACTTTGTACCAAGTCACCCACGAACCCCCTATCTGATGACCCCAAAACCACACTGCCACTGTGTGGGTGGTATTTATAAGTCATTCAGCTTATTATTGCCCAGTCAGTCCATGCTCCTTGTGTCTACAGATGTTATAATACGGCAGTAGCACAATCTACAGTTATCCAGTATATGAGGCAAGGAAATGTTGCACGACTTGTACTATTTATTTATCTATAGATCGATGGTGTGTGTCTGTGTTGTCAGTGTTCTCAGTTCCACATGTTTATTTATTTATTTTATTGCTTTCTTAATAGCGAACACCACAAGAGAATTTCTCCATGAGGAACAATAAAGGTATTAGAATTGTACCATTGCACTATTTGATCAAAGCTTCAATACAAACACATAAAATGCTTAAATAAGTTAGGTGTAGATATAATTAATTAGTTACAGTAACACTATTTCTCCATATGAATTAGATAGACTTAACAGCATAACAGACTTATGTAATTAGGTATCCTGGCTGGACAGGTCATTGGTCTATCTGAGATAAGGCCAGAGTAGTCTACCATATTCAACATCACGTCATCATACCCAGGTACTTTATCTCATTCAAATAGTGTTTACTTGAAATCAAAAATATTAATAATACAAAAACTTCAATAATCACACCTAAATCCCTGAACATACAAGCTCAGAGGCACATAACAATGAAAGGGTTCAGCAATCTTGAAGTGAGTACACAACAGAAGGATGAATATGCTAGGGGGCTAAGCATGGTTAGCAGGGCTAAAAGGAAAACTATTTCTTTCTGTTTTTCTTGGCTTAAGTTACAGCTACACCATGTGAGCACCACATGTAGCATAAATGTTAGTAAGTATAGCATTAAGTTCTTATATAGCGCAGTATTCAGTCCTCAGGACTGCTCAAAGCGCTTTACACTTTACTCCCTGGCAGATGTGTTCAATTGAACACCATCTCAACTTCTCTGGGAAGCATTCAGCCAAGTTGCAATTAATGCGCAAAGACTATTCGTACACACATATCCACCACTGTCTATAGCCAGGTACTCATTCATACAGCTAAGTGAACTGGAGCAACGTATAGTGAACGAACTTGCCCAAGGTTCGACACCGCCGCACAGGATTCGAACCCGAGTTCTCTCGGTTGAGAGTCCGAAGCTCTAGCCACTGTACCACGGCACTACACAAGAAGTTTGTAAATGACAGCTGTTAAAACTGTTTCACTCAAAGTTACTGTGGTTGTATTAAATGTCTTGTTAGTAAACGGGGTATTGCCCTTGGGTCCGATTTATTTTAAGTTCTGCTAACCCAGCCAGTGGATAATTAAAACTATAAACCCTCAAATATTGTTCAATATAAAACCATTGAAAATTACCAAACAAAAATATCAAATTAAATCATCCCATGTGCAAATGCTATATTACATAAACAGAAATATGTACTTATCCTTCAAGAATAGTTGTTTTAACAACAAAAAAGTGTTATAAACCATTAACCAACATCTGTTAAAAACCTTAATATTAAGGCCACCTTTGGGACTGGATGGAAATGACCTGACTAACAAGGTGACCGTATTAGGGGGGTATTATCCTATACTTTACTGTATGTGGAAATAACTTAGGACTGTTCTAGGGTGACCTTAATTACTAGGTGGTTGTATTACTGAGTTAACCGTAAAGTGAGATTCAACTGTACATGCACCATCATGCAAACTGCATCTTCACTCTGCCAAGACATGACAGTGCATTGTCAAGGCTAAATAAGTCATCTTTCTGATTCCTACCTCTTGCACAACTCTCCTCAGCTTCAGCAGCATTGTCTTGAATGTGGTCAGGTCCTGCATTAGGTGGCGATAGGTGAAGCCATCCATGACTACCTGCAGCAAACAAACACACACAGTGAGGTCCTGCATTAGATGGCGATAGGTGAAACCATCCATGACTACCTGCAGCAAACAAGCACACACAGTGAGGTCCTGCATTAGATGGAGATAGGTGAAGTCATCCATAACTACCTGCAGTCAAACAAGCACACACAGTGAGGTCCTGCATTATATGGAGATAGGTGAAGTCATCCATAACTACCTGCAGTCAAACAAGCACACACAGTGAGGTCCTGCATTAGATGGAGATAGGTGAAGTCATCCATAACTACCTGCAGTCAAACAAGCACACACAGTGAGGTCCTGCATTAGATGAAGATAGGTGAAGTCATCCATAACTACCTGCAGTCAAACAAACACACACAGTGAGGTCCTGCATTAGATGGAGATAGGTGAAGTCATCCATAACTACCTGCAGTCAAACAAACACACACAGTGAGGTCCAGCATTAGATGGAGATAGGTGAAGTCATCCATAACTACCTGCAGTCAAACAAACACACACAGTGAGGTCCTGCATTAGATGGAGATAGGTGAAGTCATCCATAACTACCTGCAGTCAAACAAACACACACAGTGAGGTCCTGCATTAGATGGAGATAGGTGAAGTCATCCATAACTACCTGCAGTCAAACAAACACACACAGTGAGGTCTTGCATTAGATGGATATAGGTGAAGTCATCCATAACTACCTGCAGTCAAACAAACACACACAGTGAGGTCCTGCATTATATGGAGATAGGTGAAGTCATCCATAACTACCTGCAGTCAAACAAACACACACAGTGAGGTCCTGCATTAGATGGAGATAGGTGAAGTCATCCATAACTACCTGCAGTCAAACAAACACACACAGTGAGGTCCTGCATTAGATGGATATAGGTGAAGTCATCCATAACTACCTGCAGTCAAACAAGCACACACAGTGAGGTCCTGCATTAGATGGAGATAGGTGAAGTCATCCATAACTACCTGCAGTCAAACAAGCACACACAGTGAGGTCCTGCATTAGATGGAGATAGGTGAAGTCATCCATAACTACCTGCAGTCAAACAAGCACACACAGTGAGGTCCTGCATTAGATGGAGATAGGTGAAGTCATCCATAACTACCTGCAGTCAAACAAGCACACACAGTGAGGTCCTGCATTAGATGGAGATAGGTGAAGTCATCCATAACTACCTGCAGTCAAACAAGCACACACAGTGAGGTCCTGCAGTAGATGGAGGTTATTACAGGACACACTGGAGCCAGCAGGTCACAAACAGGGAGTTGTGTGGGGTGTTGCCAACAATCTCAGAAAAGATGAGAAAGTGAAGGATGTGAATGGTAGGTCACTACTTGAGGAGTGAGAAAGAGACTGACTGATTGTCTTGATTGGTTCAGAATCATAAGGATATACAAACATGAAGTGACAAACCGGGGAAATCTGCACTCACATAAACTAATATTCTGAAGTGTTTTTACTGGTTCACTGGATACACAAACATAAAGTTAGAAACCATGGAAACCAGCACTCATACACTGTGATACCCTGAACGTGATGTAGCCATAGGCTTGGAAAAAGAGGAAATTAAGACTACAATGGAAGACAGTTCAGGGATATGCCATATCTGACCTAATGATGCAGAGGTTCTGTATATCAAATAAAGGTAAAGGTATGTTCTAATATAGTGCAGTATCCACTATCCAGTCCTTAAGACTGCTCAAACTCAAAGTACTTTATACTTCACCCCCTGCCGTACACATTCATTCAAACACTGTCTCAACTTTTCTGGGAAGCATTCAGCCATGTTGCAATTAATGCACAAAGACTATTCAATCAAACACAAACATGTATAGTCAAGTACTCATTTATACAGTAACAAGGAACACTTGCTATAAGATTCATATAAAAAGTAAGATGGTATCTGTGTGTGTGTCACCAGTCTAGGGAATTCAGCCCTCACTGGCTACATATGTAGCTGTCACTGATGAGGAATGCTTGCATGTGGGCAGGAGAATGGAGGTCTGGAGGCCTGTGGCATCCTGTCTGGCTGATAAGGCAACATGCCATAGTTCACTGTCAGTTGCAATCATCCATGCATTATTCCACACATCCCTCCTGCTCAGTGCCAATCCAAGGCACCTAGACATTGTCTTACTGACTCCGATTTTTATTTATAAATTCCAGTTTAGTCATTATAAAGCTCAACAGTGGTAGATCGACAGGAAATAGAGACATGATGAACATGCAGGAGTCACTGTTACAATACAACAATTATGCAGTTCCCATGATTTAAGACCAATAATAACTTATACGAGTAAATTACATAATTGGTCATTCACTGGAGAAGTGGTAACTGGGGATATGCAGGAGCGAACGCGATGTCGCTGTATGTGTGCTGCAGAACTGTTGCCGACCACGCCTTCACTCGACCTAGTTCACTGAATGGCTAATGCAGCTATCTATAGCACACACTGCTGCTTTATAGTCATATGCAGTGTGTCAAACCAGTTCCCAACACCAAACAGTGACACCATCTGACCCATATATCTGCATCTACCAATAACAAAACAATGCTACAAATACGAAGGCAATATAGAAATTAAGAGGTAGATATTAAAATGTAAAGACAAGTTTTTGATCTATCACTGCTAGCAGCATACAAGCATGTTATGGTGTGGGCTATGGAACTCTCCTGTCTGCAAGGTTACATATCCTGTGTACTCAGACTAAATAGCAATGGTGTGTTTACAGAAAATCAAAATATGCTTAAGCAAGATAACATCTAATCTGTTAAACACAGTAATTATCTGACAGGTCATTAGGGTGAATTACTAAGCCACATATGGTAGACTGACAGGCCATTGGGTAGATGATAGGCAATAGACTGACAGGCCATGGGGTAGACTGACAGGCCACGGGGTAGACTGACAGGCCACGGGGTAGACTGACAGGCAACGGGGTAGACTGACAGGCAACGGGGTAGACTGACAGGCCACAGGGTAGACTGACAGGCCACAGGGTAGACTGGCAGGCCACTGGGTAGACTGGCAGGCCACGGGGTAGACTGGCAGGCCACGGGGTAGACTGGCAGGCCACGGGGTAGACTGACAGGCCACGGGGTAGACTGACAGGCTACGGGGTAGACTGACAGGCCACAGGGTAGACTTGACAGGCCAGAGTAGACTGACAGGCCACAGGGTAGACTGACAGGACACAGGGTAGACTGACAGCCACAGGGTTGACTGACAGGCCACAGGGAACAAGACTACTATCATTATGTGCACAAAGCAGTAACTTACTTTAGCTTCCTCATCCTCCATGGTGGCTGCCTGTCTCGGAGGCTTCAGTATACTGGAGTGGTGTCTACTTCGAGTAGTCCCTGCCACTCGCCTCTCAGTGTCCTCAGACCCGGGGAATGACGACGGTCTAGACGCACGATCCTGGCTTGATGTTGGACATCTGATCACATGAAAGAAATATCAATGCTGTAGCAACTTATGACACTGCACAATACACTGAAGACTTGTGGAACACACGAAACTGGTTGAGTCAGCTGTAGACTGCAGTGACCCAGGTTATTCATGGATGCTATAATTATGTAAGCAGCCAGCGCAAGGAATGCCTGCCACTGATGGGTCGCATCAGTTCAGACTGATCCATGTCTCTGCAGGCAGCAGCCAAACATCTCACTGAGATGGCTCATGCTATCCTGTGAGTGCAGCAACTACCGGACACCTGGCGTGATGTCCATCCACACCTTCTCACACAGCTGACTGCACACACCCCCGTTTAGAAACTGTTGTGTGTGCTCACGAGGCATGCAATAGGCAGTTCCCTTGTGTGACTCATCATAATGAAATGTTAGTGCTCAGTTTACACATTGTAAAGAAAGACCCTTTCAAGTTTGACCTGCTATGACAGGGCCTTGTGTAATATGTCACCCATTACAATCTAATATCTTCACACACACACATATATATATAATTATATAATATGTGTAGTTGTAATTTTTAAAAAAGATCGGTTTATATAGGTTTGTTATTGTTACGGCAAGGAATGTTTTTAATATAAGCCACGTTCCTTGGTACATTAAACATGGCTGCATATTAACATACTTTAAAACATCACTTTACAGTTACAACAATAAAGGATAGATATCCATAAACATTGATAAATTATATTAAGATTTACAGTTACAATAATAAAAAGATATCCCATAAACACTGATAATTTAAATTAAGATTTAACATAACTGGGGAAAAGAGAGATACAGGCTTGCAAGGTGTAGTATTGTTTAAGTTTATATGCTGATGTACTACATACCATGACAACCTGTGTAGCACTACCAATCAGTATAGCTTAGCACACATACACAGTGTAACATGACTGCTGGTAGCACAATGAGAGACTGGCACACTTGCCTGTTGTTGCTGTCAGAACTTGAGCTTGTGTCATCAACATCACTAAGCTCGCCAGTGGAGAGCACGTAGTACATCTGTGGGGTCTTCGCTGACTGCGGCAGATGTTTGTGGACTTGCACTTGGCCATCGCAGTGGCTCCTCTGCTGTCTTTTGGTGCCCTTGTCCAAGACACTGCTGGTTGAACTGCTCGCAGAATGTTTGTGTCGTTTTGCATAATCGTTCCTTGCATGACTGTTTCTTCCACTGGAATTACTTGCTTGTGCTACCTTGAAGACATCATCATCTGTGGTTGTGGATGACGACAGTGGAAGATACTTCGGTGTTGGTGACTGAAGTTTCCTCTGGTGCAAATGTTGTTGCACTTGTTGTTTTTGTTGCTGGGGTGAGATTGCTCCATCCTGCAACTGTTTTGTTAGCAGCTGTTGCAGTTGTTGTTCCTGTGGCTTCAGATGGATTTGTAGCTGTTGTTCTGGCTTCCGGTATGGCTTTAGCTGCATCTGTAGCTGGTGCTGTTCCTGCCACTCAAGTTGCACCTCCTGTACCTGTTGTCTTAGTACACGAGAATGTTCTTGTTCTTGTAAATATTGTTTCAGCCTTCGGTCTGTCTGATGCTGTTGTTCCACTTGTTCCTTCTCCTGCTGTTGTGCTTGTAACTGTGTTTTATCCGAATGCAGCTGTTGTTGCCCTTGCTGTCGGTCCAGCTGCTGTTCTTGAAGCTGTGTTTTATCTGACTGTAGTTGCTGTTCCACTTGCTGTAGATCCTGCTGGTACCTTTGCCTGTGTTGCTGTAGTTTCAGTCTCTTCTCTTGTAGCTGCTGCTGTCGCTGCATTCTCTGGTGGTGTAGCTTATGCTGACCCTCCTGTTCAGATACCTGCTTATCTTGCTGTAACTGGTCAACCTTCTTGTGACATGATTCTTCTTGGACAACCTGTGGCTGTTGTTGGTCTCCCTGGGGTATTTGCTGTAATTTTTCTCGGTGTTGCTCCTGCTGTTGCAGTAGCTGCTGTTGTTCATGTTGATGATGTTGCAACTGTTGTTCTTCTTCCCAATGCTGTTGTTTTTGTACATGATTTAGATTTTCAGATTGGTGATTTTGGTCTTCATGCTGTTCCATCTGCCATGCTTCTTCTATCTGCTGTTCCAGTTGTCTCTGTTGTTCGATCCGTCTTTGCTGTTTCATATCTCGCTGCTGTTCTAGCCACTGTTGTTGCCTTTGCCTTTCCCAAAGCTTCTGTTCTAGTTGTTTTTGCTGTTCTATCAGTTGTTGCCTTCCAAGCTGTCGGTGCCGATTAAACGGCTTCTGTTGATCTTTTCCAACTGACTCATGTAACAGGGCTTCTTTCTCCAATTGTTGCTGCTGATCTATCTGTTGCTGACGTTTTACCTGATTGTGTTCTTGCACAGATTGTGGCTGTTGGTCTTCCTGCCTAGGTCTTTTGTGGTGTTCTTGCTGTCGTATTTGCCACACGTCTTCCTTCTGGTGTTCTACATACGTGTAATGTTGTTGTTGTTCCTGCTGTTGTTGTCGCTGACGTTGCAACAGTTGTTTCCGGTGTTGTAGTTTCTTCAGCCAAACATCTTCTTGTTGTGTTGTCATTTGATCTGCTGAATTCAGGCTATTCACAACAAGTCTTTTAATCTGAGTTGTATCTGTTCTATCCAGTTGCTGTCTTCTATCATCGTCAGACTTGCTTCTGAAGACAGGGAGTCCACATGGAAATTCCAACTGAGAGTTCATACACTGGTTGGTTTTGTTGGGGAAAATTGATCTGTTCTGTTGTGCAAGTAGAGAATTCAGCTCCTGATGATAATGGCCTTGGCAAGAGGACACCGGTTTTATCATAGACCGTGGCTGCTCCATAACAATAGCTTTGTATGAGGGCATTACGTTACCTTCCCCATTCAATACATCCACGTTTTCTTGATCATGTCGCCGGCACACACGTGGAGAACTGTGGAATTTAGGTTGGAATGTTTTCATTCCCCTATCTGAGGTACCCCTGTAAGGGACCATCGCAAGTGGATCCTCCCCCTCACCGACATCACACTTACTTGATAGAACTCGCTCTCCACCAGCCACTTTATCACTCATACTAGTACGCATATCATTCTGTGCATTCTTGCTCAGGTCAAGACCAACGGCTGCCCTGTAGATCGGTCGAAGGGGATAACTTTTCATTTTGTCATCCTTCATACTTCTGTATGGAATCCGGCTCTCCTGCAGTTTCATTGCCTTTGGGATGTCTGGCTCTCTCTGGGAACTTGTATGCTTCTGCATTCCCAATTGAGATATCCTCTCAGCTATTCCACCTCCGCTGACAGTGATCACGCCATCCTCAGCCTCCATTGCATTACTCCAAACCACAACTGGATTCACGAGGTACTGTCTGTCCGGTTATGTAAGCTTTACGTGATTTCTAATGAACAGCAACTCGCGGCACACATGACTCTCTGACCATGTCGATGCTCTCACTGCCACCCAGTCAACACTGCAGCGCACTTTTATACACAAGTAGCACAGCCTTTGTTTGACATACAGCCACTTCTTATCTACACATCGTATCATGATCATGCACAGTTATTTCTTAAAGCAATTATATACCCCCTGGTTCAGAAAGGATCATGAGAAGATTAAGAGCCACCACACAAAGAGGTCTCTCAGGCTTGGCCAACGGGTCAATATGTCAAATGCTGTCATAGATGTACACATAAAAACATAGGTCTTCACCCTGC
Organism: Escarpia spicata; assembly: GCA_963995525.1. Taxonomy (NCBI): domain Eukaryota; kingdom Metazoa; phylum Annelida; class Polychaeta; order Sabellida; family Siboglinidae; genus Escarpia; species Escarpia spicata. The sequence continues at coordinate 37,922,026 of OZ023210.1, forward strand.
AGGTTTTACTGGCGGGCATAGATAAGAGATACTTATGATATGACAGCACTACCTGCTGGGTGCCTCCAGCTAACTTGTGTAATCCATGATATCTGCACATCTATAATGAATACCTTCGTGGCTAAGATGAATAGACCTGCAGGCTAGAAAAAGTGCCACCCAACAGCAGTCTAAAGTGTGTGTGTATGTGTGTGTGTGTATGTATGTGTGCGTGACTGCATGCGCATGAGTGTGTATGTACATATGTGAGTACTTATGTCAAGGTTTTGACCGGTATCAGAGAGCAACAAACAAACAATCACAATGCAATATGTAATTGCTTAGGCATCACGCACGACACACTGCGTAACAAAATGTCACAATAGAGATGTTGTCTTTAACTTTACAATCATCAGTTGAAACTCACTTTATGCTCACAGTCATCTCAGTAATACAGCCACCTCGTTACTACATGGATACCCAACGACAGTGCCAAATTGTATTTATATTGCTAGCAATGATAGTTGGCACAAAAAAATACAATATTCGGCACAGAGATAGAACTATGTGCCTTTTAAAAATGTTATGTGCCCCAAATCAGTTGATTACAATTTTATTAATTAATTTGCATGATACAGTCGATCCCACTTACTTCCATATCGCATAATTGCATTTATCGGTTATACACATAACATTAAAAAAATGATTGCTTTATTGCATATTCAATCGTCATCAAATTCTGCATATTTGCATCAAATAGCTCTCAAAATAAAAAAGATGTATGGAATAGCCTGACACAGTCTGTGGTTGAGACTGCATCAGTGCAGTCTTTTGAGAGGAAATTAGATTATAAGTTGTGAGAAAATCACCCAATTAACTTAGCCCAGTTAAATTATACTATACAGTAAGACTATTACATGTAAGAGTAGAACATAGCATGGTCTGACCATCACTAACACCCAGAGACCCACAAAGTCACATGGATGCACCCCCACACCAAGCACTGTCACCTGATCAACTACATGATTACAAGGTGCCGAGACATCCAGGACAGACCATCAGCTGCTGAGGGGTAAGTTTTCCTTCTGCGTGGCTGACATACACAGACGCCAGAAGTGTGACACCAAGAGGAAACTAGATGTAAAAAGCCTTGCCGACTCAAAAACAAGGGAAGCTCTCGTGACCAAACTAGGAGACCAGCTTGAAAACTTGCTAGTAGAGGCTGACCCGGAGAAAGTTTAGGCCAGCGACAAGCAGTCGTCCTCCAAGCACGTTCGCTTGAAGCACCTCCGTAGCAACGTTCAGACTGAGCTCCGGAGGATGAAGGACCAGTGGTGGGAAGCGAAGGCTGCAGAGCTGTAACAATACACTGATGAACATAACACCAAGATGTTCTTTGCCGTACTGTAGACTATGGATGGCCACTTTTCCAATGCCATGGCACCTGTTCACTCCTCAGATGGTATACTCCTGACTGAGAAGAGCGATAGTGTGCAGCGATGGACTCATCATTTTAGTCAGCTGCTGAACAGACCTTCTCATATTGATCAGCAGGCAATTCAGGGCCTGTCCCAGCGCCCAGTCATTACATCTCTGGTTGACCCTACAACACTGGAAGTAACCCAGAAAGCCATCAAAAGCACCAGGCCCAGATGGAATCCCCCCTAAAATTGTCAAGAGGGAGGTGAAGCCATTGGCATTAAACTCACCAAGCTGATGACGCTGTTTTGGGAGGAAGGCTCTGTTTCACAGGACTTCAAGGATGCCAACATTATCCACCTCTACTAGAACAAAGGTGACAAGGCTTCCTGCGATAACCACAGGGGCATCTCACTCTTGAGCATAGCAGGGAAGATCATGGCCGGCGTCATTCTAAACCGCATCACACACCACTTGCTGGATGATGTCAACTCGGAGAGCCAGTGCGGATGCAGAAGAATCCGGAGGACGGTGGACATGGTCTTCGTTATTTGGCAGATCCAAGAGAAATGTTGTGAGCAGAACCAGAGCCTCTACCTACTCTTTGTGGAACTGACCTAGGCATTTGACACCGTCAGCCATGAGAGCCTGTGAACCATTCTGTCCAAGATTGGGTGTCCACCAAAGATTATCAGCATCATCAGGTCCTTTCACGATGGCATAATGGCTCGGGTGATGGAAAATGGCTCCGTGTCAGACCCTTTCCCAGTTTCAAATGGGGTTAAACAAGGTTGCGTCCTCGCACCCACTCTGTTCAGCCTACTATTTGCTACAACGCTGTTCGCTGCACTGATGCTGGTATCACCATCCGCTATCGATACGATGGTCGCTTCTTTGATCTGAGGCATCTGAAGGCTAGAACCAAAGACCTTGAGGCACTCGTGACGGACTTCTTCATTGCGGACGACTGCGCCCTAGCTGCATTCAGCAAACCAGACCTGCGAGACCTTGCCAACTGCCTCGCAGAAGCTGCAAGAGCCTTTGGCATGACCATCAGCCTTCGGAAAACAGAAGTGATGCTTCAACCTGCACCCAGCCTCCTCCCCCCGAGCCATCCATTGAAATCGATGGCTCCAAGCTGAACAGTGTCAACAGCTTTATTTACCGTGGGAGTTGCCTAACTTCAACCTGCAGCCTGGACAGAGAGATGTCTAATCGGCTCACCAAGGCTGGTGCCTCCTTTGGTAGACAGTGGAAGTGCATGTGGAATGAATACTGCATCACGTTTTAACACAAAGATGGCAGTCTACAGGGCTATAGTTATTGTCCTGACCTCCTTGGTCAGCTGTGAGACATGGACGCCGTACAGGAGACACTGAAAGTGCTTGATCAGTTCCACCTCCGCTGCCTCTGCCAGATAATGGGTATCTCTTGGAAAGACAGAATCTCCAATGCTGAAGTGCTCCATTGTTCCAAAACATCCGGCATCGAGGCACTCATCATGAAGGCCCAGCTTCGATGGGTTGGTCATGTGGTCCGAATGGATAACTTGCGACTGCCAAAGATTATCTGGTTTTCTGAGCTGGCCTGGCATAAGAAACACAGGCGGCCCAATCAGATGCTTTAAACTATGTTTGAAGGCATTGCTGAGGACCTGCAGCACCCCCTCCTTGGCTCGGAGTCAATTGCAACAGACCACAGCTCCTGGCTGTGCACAAGGGCGTCCGTGCCTTTGAGAAGGGCCTACAGAACCTGGACCAGAAGTGCCAAGCCCGCAAACAGAGAAGACCAGACCCTGCTTCTGCAGTAGCCTGCCCCAAATGCGGCCATGTTGGTGCATCCGGCTTTGAGCTGTGTTCCCACCTCCGGTGTCACTAACGTCTTCGTCACTTGCGACGGACTTCCTTGATACATGTAAGACTAGAACATAACATTGACTTTTGTCAAAGTTTAAGACCCTAGGTGATGGAGGCATGATTTATAAACATGCTTTTAAAAATGTTTGTTTTTTGTTTATAATGTACTCCAATTGTAATATTTAGCAAACATACATTAATTTTTAAATGTATATATAGTGCAGATGTATGGATGGTTATTATTTGTATAGATATGAATGGATTGCACTTTGTTTGGCAATACTTGAAAGTTGACAACTGGCGATAGCATAGTGTTGGCGGCAACAAATGCTGTTCACAGTGCTCGTTTAAACCTTATAAACAATGTGAACGACTGGCAAGGTGTAGGCAAGGCACAAGAGTATTGATTAGATTGTTCTCAGTGTCCAGTCATCAATCTACAATGTGATTTAAATAATTTCATCAGGCCATTATTCAGTTTGTTGTCCACGCAGCCATTGTCTATGTTCGGGCTCAGACTGGAGTCAAACGGAGCGCTATTTGGATATCAAAATGCACTAAGACGCAATATTTTTATAGCATAAATATGCCTGGAATGATGTGGAATTATTTAATTATTGCCTCTATGTTTCAAATTTAGGCACGAGTGCCCCAAAATTTTCTCAGATTTCTCGGACTGGTTTTTGGATGTGTCTTTTGGGCACATGTGTCAAAAAAGTATGCTGCATTCCAGCACACAATGCGCCATTGACACGTTTCTGCTGTCCAAGGGAATCCTGCATTCTGGTTGGGGTTAAGGTCTGCATTTCCATGGTATTCACACATCCACAGTGCTATCGTGATACTATTGCAAATCGCAATTGTTATGAAACTGTTGCTATAGTATAGCAATAGTAATACAGATGATTCATTTGCAATACTATCGCAACTGACACAAACTATTCTCAATAGTTACCCCTAATAGTGAGGTTCCACTATACCTATATGGAGTCCCTAGTGTATACCAGAATTGCATGCAACAGTTAAATTGTTGTCACAACCACAATGGAGAACCTTTCATCATCCTAGCTATTTATGTTATCGTTTACAAATTACTGCTGTTGGCCCAAACAATTGTTAGGCATGTCCCATAACATAGCACTGATAAATTAATCATGTATTTTTTATTCTAACAAGAACATAGACTTAGCTATTGATTTCCATATGAAATTTTGATAATTTAACTCCTCTCCGAGTCTGAATAAATTCTACTTTGTATTATATACTGGCAAAAACAACAATCCTCTGGACTTGCACCAATTCATGGTCCCTTCTTTGATTGCGGAAAATCATGCATTGTATGTAACAGAAAATCTCAGTATGAAAAGATCTTTTTTTTTAGAACTTAAATTCATTCCACGTTAAATAACAAAAACGGATTTAGATTCCAGTTAAACCACTGGGTCAGTCATGTAAACTAGATTCTGATAATAATACTAACTGATGAAAGAGGCCCATAACTGGTTGTATCTAAACACCTAAAAGTAGTGACATGCTTGCACGATGTCCATGTATCACTTACCTTTTCACTACTTCATTCTCACGCAGCAGTGTGGCCAGTTCCTGCAGTGGCTCCATCTGGGGATCAACAGTAGAGTGATCCTCAATTTTCAAACTAGTTGGTCTCTTTGGTATTGCACCTTCTGTCCCCATCTCTTTGGCCTTCTCCTCAGTCAAACTAGTGTTTTTGGGGTCATGTCTTTCTCCAGAGAGGGACCTGTGTCTATGACTACTGCGCCTGGAGATGATACGCCCAGTGAGAGGGTCTCCATGTCCATAGCCCTCTGTGTAGTCATCCACACAAATGTCTGTCTCCAACATCAAATCTTCTGAATTTAAACTTCCTATGGATGTTGTCTCCAGTGAGTCAATCATGGCTATAGGAGCTGCTGCTCTTACCCCATCCTCCAGTTGATAGTAGCCACTGGTCGTCTTTGAATCAGCCAGGAAAACACTGTCATTGTCAGCCTCGTTTTCTGCTGAGTGTGAAACAGAGTGATGTTTCACAGTGGATGTTCCACTATCAGAACTACTTTTTGTGTGCACCGATGACCGTGAACTAGTAAGAATCTTGCTGATGACACTGCCCCTTTTGTTGGTACACTTTTCTTTGTTAGTTGTCTCAGGATTCTCACTTTTCTGCGCCTTTTCCTTCTTCGTTCCTCCATTGGAGAACCTCTGAAATGGCTGCTTAATTTTATCTGTGAACTTGCGTGTTTTGCTTGTGCCCTTCTTGCTCCCCGGGCCTGACTGTGGACAACCATGCTGCATGCCTTTGTCACCTTTCTTTGCCTTTGTGCGTGTATCAGGAGTGTCCTGCATACTTCTCACATTACTTCTACTGGGGTTGTGGGAAGGAGACCTCACTGGAATTATATTGGCATTCGTTAGGTCCTCGCAAATTAACTTTTTCCTCATTATAAGAGAGTTGGATGACTGTGTTCGCTTCTGCATGGAATCTGTGTAGTATTCACTTGTCTTGGATTCATTGGGGTAATTTGTCTGACTATTTGAGTCATCATCAATCATAAGAAATGGACCGTCATGATCATCAGGCTCAAAAGAGAGTGATCGTTTTGTACCAACTTGTGACTGTGCTTCGCATTTCTTTCTGGAATGTGTTGTACTGAGCGAATCTGTCGACGTGTTCGACACTGCTACATTGCTGTTGGAGTCTGAACGTGTACGGAAGCCAAAACGGCTTGCGAACCCCACATTTTGCTGGGGGAGATGGCTAGTGTGGGATGTGTGTTCACTTATTGTAGCGGCCACCTGCTCTGCACTGTTTCTGTTATATGCGGCTGAATGGCGCGCAGCACTGTAGGGTTTGCGAAACCCAAAGGAATGCTGGGAGCTGCCATTCTTTTTCATGTTGGCAGGATGAATGTAAGGCAAATGGTGAGTATTTGCTTGGGCACCGCTGGAGTGAGTCGAATAGCATGTACCCATTTAAACACCTCCTGTAGGTCGCTCTACACCTGCAACAAGAAACACCAATGTACATGTTCAGCAGACCAAGTGCATGTATTCATCACACAGACATGCATGTAAACAGATGTTTATGCAAGTTGCATGTTATGAAATAGGTTCAACAACACCCACAAATGACACCTATGTCAACAATCCAGCGAATGGAGAAAAGTTGTTAGCATTACTCCAACAATGAATGAGTAAAACTAAATAGTTGTGACATCTCACACCCCATATCAAAGGGCAATTCCAGCAAATCCCAAAAATTTCAAAACCAGTCCAACCATTCCCATTAGCCAGCACTTGATGTTATTAAGGTTGGCCATTCTCACAAACTAGCGATAGTGCATTTTCTACTAACTATTTTCCTACTAGAAAGATTGAAGTGTTGGCGAAAAATGTTTGACAATACGCCCCAATGACCCCTGTTAAACTTTATACGAGTTTTAGCTCACTGTACGAAGAACTAAAACACTATCTTTCAAAAGGCACTGCCATACCACAGAGGGCATTATTTCTGTGACGTACACAGAGAGCACCAAAAACTTCAACTGAAATTGTTCTGTTTCTGGCACAACATCCTTCCTGAAGGATGGCTTCAGCCAGTGGTGTTTTGTCACACTATAGGCATGCATGTCCCTTTTATGGTTTCAAAAGGTAATAATTGACACTGTGTGACTGCTCAAGGAAAGGGTGCAAAGCTCTTCTGCAAGTTGTGAATCTGTGGAGTACCTAAGTATTGTGTCGTTGAGTATAGTAGTATAAAGGTCAGCGATGTGCATTTTAAGTTAGACAGCTTAAAATGTGCTCAAAATAATTGATTAGCAAATGATACAACAACCTGGACCATCACGAAGTTTATCTGCTAGCACTAAGCACATGTCAATGGGTCGTAATGCCAATGTTGAGTAAACAAGTCATAATTAGCAAACTTTTCATCTGTGCATAGCATTTTGAAACTTATCTCTGCATGAAGCTTGAATCAACATCCTCAAGTATATGAGTTAAATTTGGCTACTTATGTTGATTAAAGAATGGTGTAACATTGATTCGTCGTTAGACATTAGTATTTCTACAAACATTTCCACGACCGTTTTGGTGATGGACTGTTAACGAAATGCAATTTTCTGTTTCGATCATAGGTAAAGACCAATATCGATTTTATAGAGTGAAATCGGGCTGATGAGCTCTTAAGAATGTTAGTGAAATAGGCCACAGACCATACTTTTGTAAAAAACATAAAAGCCATACATAAATTAGGAACAACTTATTGTTGAAAATTGAAACACAGTCAGTTGCCACAGACAGAATGGAAAGATTTGTGTCAAATTGTGCAGTACCACACTATGTCTAAAGGCACTACAGCCTCACAGGCACAGTCTGTAAGTGTCAACGACACTGAGGTCATTGTCACTGCCTTGCGTGATTGGGCTTGACCTTACTCTTGAGACTTGACTCAGACTGTGGGCAGTTGTGTAGAATCCTGACCCATCTTGATTTCGCAGTTATAACTTGAGTTTTGCCTAACATTGATACATCAGTGCGTTAGTTCCATTATTTAACATTATCTCAAGCACACTTATGTTTAAGACTAATGTGTCTTAGCGAACTTTTGAGGCGTAAATAGTGCCCCGGTTTACATCAACATAAAATTATGCTGCTGTATCGTTCATTTTACGAGCGCGATGTGGTAACGCTCGACCACTGCGGTGAAGATTAGCGCAAACCGGGTTGCTATTTGGGTTTCAAGAGTGCGCCAAGTACGACACAATATTTTCGTAATACAAATATGCCTGGGATGATGTTGAATGATGGAACTAACGGCAGTACGCCAGTAACGCTCTGAGACTGAGGTATCAAACTTCAAAGTTAGGCAAAACTTAGTTATAAAGGCGAAATCGAGGTGGGTCCGGTTTCTACACAAATGCCAGACTGTGTCTTGGGTCTCGACTTAGTTTATAACAGACGAGTTGAGTGTCTGTGACTGTGTTTGCACTCTGCGTGTGACCGAGAGTGAGACGGGGTGTGTCGAATTGTTAACCAAAACAATACATTTTATCCCAAAAGACCAACGCTAATACATACCAAAAATCATTCCAACCGATTGTAACAAATTGATGTGCATTTCTGTTTTATAAATGCTGACGATCTGGAAAAGCTGTTATGCTAAACCGAAGAATTTTACAGCAGTTTACAAACCAATCCACGTAGGACGGTAGGTTAGCTCATCGATTTTTCAGAAGGAAGCAACCAATGCGTACTTCCGGTTCTACTGTAGAGGACGCTAGTCTAGTCTGTATTGTCCGTGGTGAGGCGCCACCATATATAGCTCTCAAGAGCGCCCGACTCAAAGATGTTATGTAACTTATGATAATCGATCAGTATTTTGCACAGCAACATTTAAGCCTACTGTTTATGTGGCTAAAAAGTCCGTTGTGTGATCAACAGTCTCTGTGTAGTGCCACTATGATATATATGTATATATATATATATATATTAGTTAGCTGAGCCAAACTAGTTAGCCGAGTCAAACTAGTAATTGACTTCGCCAGTCGCGACTGCGTCACCCGTGAGAACAGAGCAAATACCCGCCCCAATTTGAAGACGGATAAACGACTTCTGGGAATCCCACTATAATGACCCGTTCGCCCATTAGCACGAGCGGATAAACGTTTAGCATCGATTATACAGGCGCCGTGAGGTGGCAGCATTGGCCCCTCACTTATAGCCTGGATTATAAAGCTCCTGCCAATGATACCGGTAGGGGGCTTTACCCCAGATTCGGGTAGAGACGATGATTGGCTCTCAGGTCAACTATGAAATAACAAATTAACTAAGGATATACTTTTATCAGATACTACTATACTATAACAACTATTCAACATTAAACTTATATTGAAACGTGTCACACAAAATAAACCGACATTAAACTGTTTTCGTAGTTTAGTGCCTTAATTTTAATCACATGCATACTAGATGGCAGCTCCCATGGTTGTCAACAAGTGGGTAGTCAAAACGCGACTCTGAGCTAGACTATCTTCCTGGCGAATTAAGTCACGCAGCCAGGCGAGAGTCGGTTAAGCGAGACTAATAAACGGTGTTGTGTATTCGAATAATTGCTTCTACTTCCTAAACATTGCATGTAACACGAACCACGGTTGGCTGAAATGAGTTTTATTATGACCACCTGACCTGCCGCCATCCACTGATATAGTGAACAATTTCATAGGCTGAGCTTAAATTCAAGTTTCGCAAAGCGATCAGCCAGGGAATACTGCTGGCTGACACTGACGTGATACATTTTTCTTTTTTGGCTGACACTGACGTAGTCAGCAACAACGAACCCTGGCGCGAGTGGATGCGTGCCTCCTTAGACCTTTGAAATGTGCTCCGTTTAGGTTAGAAGAAGCTGAAGTTATCCGGCGGCTAAAAATTGTCAACACCATCCCATCTTCCTATGTCATGATCCGACAGCGCGGCGTACAGTGAAGTCGCGCTGAAGCTTCGTCTCATGAAGACCACCCAATATATGAATTTGGTTCGGCCGCCAGTGGAGGTTTTGGTGTCCCCGTAGAGTACTCTCCCTTGATCTGCCCCTGAGTCTCATGTTGTCCGTGTTCGAAGAGGTCCAGTCAACCCCACGTAAGCGTTGTCTGGAGAGATCCATGCAATTAATCTCACGTACGCATGTGTCCAGAGAGGCCGGTCTAATCAATCTCACGTAGGCAATGTCCAAAGAGGTCCGATCAGTATCACGGACAACGGCGCTATATAAGATTTCATTATTATTATTATATACAAAACCAAATTAACAGCTAGTAACAAACGCATATATGTACTCGCTGGAACTTGCCGTTGTGTATATCATATGTGGAAGAACATCGATCAAAGGGCAAAGTGGCAAGGAGTAGTACGTAACCAAGCAAGGTGGACAAACACAGTTCTAGAGCTAGGCGGTATGCGAAAAGCAGGAAGCCCGGAAAGATAGTTAAGTTGAGAAGACCAAGGAGAGCGGAAGTGAACGGGATGCAATTAAAGGATTGTGCACAAGTACGGGCAGATGAAGAACGCGGGAAAGAGAGGTGTTGATAAGGCAATGAGACACATGGAAGCAGACGTGTATACATACCAAACTAAACGAGGATGGTAGAAAGAAGCTAATACAAAATACTCGAGACGGGGATGAGAATAGTAAGGACGTGAAGGGTGAGGCAAAGATGATCAAGGATAGAAATAGGAAGTTAGTGATGAAACAAGCGGCAATGTTGGACTAGGAAATTAAGCTATACTTCAAGGAGCTACTGAACCAGGGAGAAAATGACGACGATCTGAAATTACTTGTTCTGGGCGAAAGTAGAGTTAGCTGACATTACTGATATATATATATATATATATATATATATGACAAGGTGGAATACTAAAAGAGTGGCGGACAGGGTTAATTGTCTCAACATGGAAGAGGAAGGGAGATGTAGAAACCAAGGAAATACCGAGGCATCATATTTCTAAGTTACACCACGAAGCTGCTAGAGAATATCCTGGATGGGATAATTTGAGAGTACAGCAAGAATTGTGTAAAGAACAACAGGGACTCGGAAAGGATAGAAGGACGACTGATGGGATGTTTGCATTAAGAGAACAGATAGGGAAGAGGTTGGGGACGCAAAGGAGAACAACAGTGGGATATATGGACACGGAGAAAACCCATAACACAATCCCGAGATTAGCTGTGACGGCAACAGTAAGCTGGATGGAAGTCCCAGAAGCAGAACCGATGATGCTGGAAGCAATGTATGAGAGAACACAAGGAAGAATTGTGGTTGGATCTGGAATGTCGGAAGAGTTTCCAGTTAGGTTTGAGACAAGGATGTGTCCTAAGCCCATTACTATTTACGATGGTGATAGAACTAATCAGCAGAGCAAACACGAACTACAAGAAGTGTTGGAGGAACGGAGCAGGGTGTTCAAGGAGCACGGACTGAGAGTGTGCCTGGAGAAGACAGAAGTGGTGTGAATTGGACACCAGACGGATGGTGATCTTGGGTCATTTGGTAGAGCTTGAACAACAGTAGTTTACCGCGATGGACGACGTCATACGCAGCTGAAAGGTCTACTAGAGCTGCTCCTGAGGTCAATTTATTTTCGAAGCCGTCTTCGGTTTGCAGTGTTAGGTTTAGCAGTTGCCCTGCACAAGACTTTCCCGGGTATAAACCGGCTTGGTCTCGATCTGTTGAAGAGTGCATGGATCTATTAATGACGATAGTCGTTGCAGGATGAGACATTCGTACAGTTTATACGAGATACACAACAAGGATATAGACCTGTAGTTGAATATCAGTTTGAATGGGAAGGAGACCAAGCAAGTAGATGGTACCTTGGACGAATGCTTATGGAATATTGGCCTACAGAGGTCTCTCGAGGTGCGACGTCGGATAAAGCGAGAGCGAATGCTTGGAGAAAGGTAGGGGGAGTCACGATCGATGAACAGAAACGTTTCAAAAAAGTTTAAAGGGAAAGCCCTGATAGTGTTTGTTACACCAGCATGCCTGGAGACAGTGGCGCTGACAGAACAGCAATAACAGAAGCTGCAAGTTTGTGAGAACAACTGGGTTCGAAGAATCACAAGAACAAAGAGAGATGAACGACCTGAGGAAAGAAGTTGAGATGCAATGCAGCTGATCCAGATTAAGTTAGTAGGATGAATACAGGCAAACTAGCAAATAGAGCAGAGGCGGTAAAGCATAGGAAAATACCGCATTTGAGATAGGACTACTGCACGAGGAGGGCTGTGAAAAGATGGGAGGGGGTGAAATGTGGAGAGAGGGGATACTGACAAGAAACTATGGAGAGAAAGAATAGAACAAGTGGTTCAACAATACTTACATGACAGTGTATGCAGTGTTGTTGTACACTATAAAACAGGGAACAAGGAATAAAAACAATGTTGGTCTTAGCATATCAGGCTTGTGTTCAGACCACATTGCTTGCAAGCCTGAACAAGTTGGTGTACGTGTTACTGCAGGCCCTGTAGACACATACACCACAAGCCACAGGAAAACCGCAGGTAAAAGGATATCCCGCGATAAGGTGGTGCAATATGACGCAACGTTGCTTCATACCACTGACGGTTTGGAAGGCCTTCGATGGTGGTCCATTGCATAGCAATATACAATGCATGCACTGACGTATCTAAGTGTATAAGATACTACCTGCCAAGTCTACTCAGAAACATGCCACCTAGAATTACGGAAAAAGTCAATACTCATAGTCTTCACGGTTTCTCTTTATATCTGAAGAAATATCTTTTGGATCAAAGAGACTTGCACAATTGCAATATATTTAGACAAAACAATAATCTGTAATTTTTGAAAGCGAGTATTTTTTATTATATAATAAACTCCCTACACGCTTGTATTTGTATAAATTGATTCGAAACCACGATTTCTTAATTGTATCCTCTATTTACTAATAGGCCGATTTCCGTGTGTATTTCCAAACCAGAGCAGCCCTGGTTATGAAGATCTAACGTGCCTCCGCATATACTAACCTTTTAGTATTTGTGTCGTATCTCGTCTTTCATAATGTATGAAGCAATTGCGACTAAAAGCAAACTATATTTTAGTCTAAACCGAGCATGGTATTCTGTTCTCCAATGAAGTGTTTTCCTATGAAATGAAACAACCATGGATAAATCACATGTAGGCTCATAATTATTGTGCTGGATTATGGCGACCTTGTGTATATTCTACCGAATCATTTCATATTTTTATGGTGTGCACCACAGCGAATACGGATATGAATGACATAAAAGTAGTCTACTGAATAATCATTTACTATGTTTAATTGAATAATTGCTGTAAATATTCTTTTCCTGTGGGTGGCTCTCACACTAGCGGCTTTTGAGCCTTAGTGAGAGCCTCTCGACATAGACTAACTATTGTAAAAATGGGCCAAGAGGCCCTGAAGTCCTTTGGACTAATACGTCTATATGTGACCCTGGCTGACCAAATAAGTGATAAGTCAGAAAAATTGTAACATTGTTTTCTTACATTCTTGTAAAGGTTGGGTAGGGTGCTTTACACGGTTTCAAAAATTATGACTGCTACAAAAATTGGCGAAGTTATGGAGCATGGTAAGGGTCAAAAAGTGAAAATTAAGAAAATGGCTGTTGAAGTTTTATATTATATATGCAAATGGATTGCATGGAAATATTACATGCACAACATTCAAATGTGGCACACACAGTATGTATGTTATTTTGCACTGATACACTGGAAGTACAAATGTGCTGCTACAAAGACTTAGCAATTTATGCCAGATTATGTCTTTATGTGTAAAACTAAGAGGACAGATCATTTGAGAGCAAAAGGTAGACTAAAGAAAATTAAAAATGACGAAGCTAATGCAGAGTTAAGAGAATTGGCTAGTGGGTATAAATGCTTTATAAAACAAATATCAAAATGCTACCATAAACAGTTATATGAAAACTTGCGCAACCTAAACATAGCAAGCCTTCAGAATACTGGGATATACTTAATAACGCAAGTACCAAAGTGAAAAATGTGGAAATATTTCACTGGATAAGTATATGAACCACTTCGAAAAACTCAGTGAAAAACCTGAAAGTGAAACTGCAGCTAGTGAGATACCTTTTGATCCAAGAAAGATTTCCCAGTCAAACGAACACATAAACAGACCATTCACACAAAATGAGGTACTAATGCAAATCAAAAAACTCAAAAACAAAAAGGCATCTGGTATTGATAATGTTATAACTGAATACTTAAAAAAAACAGGGCCAGGCTGTGTCAGCCTTCTTCTCATGTGATGTAGAGGTACAGCAAGGCGAAAACTTGTCTCCTTTGTTAGTTGCTATTTACCTGAATTTTGAACACTGTTAGTCATAATTATAAGGGACTTGACATGGCAGCTGGTGAAATTTACAACAACCTTAGTGATGTTGATGTAGACATTTTCTTGAAAATGTATGTTCTACTATAATATAAAAATTATGCTGATGTCACTAGAATGATTCAATCAAATACACATTTCTTGTGTATAGCGGAACTATGTCAACTCTTCTAATGGTTGACATTTGGTTGTTTCAGATGTCAACTATATTGTGAATCTGTAATTATTAGTCTATATTGATACAATTGATTTACATAGTATCACGTCTACACAAGGCATGGCAAGTGTAAACAGAACAGTAGAATGCATTTGATATCAATAAAGTGTAGGATATTTCACTCTATAGTTGTCCAGAATATAAATTGTCTGTTTGTCACCTACAGGTGACAATACATCTATAACCAATAAACACCACAGTCACACCATTTTATAATAATTAAATTAACATAAAAAAGCACAACTTGCAATTATAGAAAATCAATAGTTTTGAAGATAGTTTAAAACCTGCAGGCAACTGAGTTTAACAGGGGTCAAATGTGTCTGCTCTGCCTGAGACCAATTAAAGATTAGTCAAGGTCTCAATGGAACAATGCAGAGTGGAGTGAGGCCTGGGGCAGTTTCTGGCACAATACACAACATCTACTGTTGGGGGTGGTCTCAAGGGCCCTTCTCAAAACAACATCACTAGATAATGTAAAACTTTTGCATTTTGGGAGCCCCTGAGGTGCCCTTAGAATGATTCAATCAAATACAGAGTTCTTGTGTATAGTGACAGCACCCTAAGATACATCTATGCAAAATTAGAAAAAACGTTGCTGAACAGTTCTGCTATACACAAGAAATCTGTATTTGATTTAATCATTTTAGTATCATCAGCATATAGTAGAACATACATTTTCAAGAAAATGTCTACATCATCATCACTAAGGTTGTTGTAAATTTCACCAGCTGCCATGTCAAGTCCCTTATAATGATGACTAACAGAGTTTTCAAAATCATTCAGATAAATAGCAAATAGCAAAGGAGACAAGTTTTCTCCTTGTGGTAACTCTAGATCACATGAGAAGAAGGCTGACACAGCCCCCCCAAATTTGTACACTATCTAGTGATGTGGTTTTGAGAAGGGCCCTTGAGACTATTCCCTAGCAGTAGATTTTGTGTGTTGTGCCAGAAAAGGAATCTGGAAGCCTCTGCCAGTGACCAACTACAGATTAGTCACAGTTTCCACCAGGTAGGCCGGCCCTCCACAGTGAAGTGTGACAGATGTTGTAGGAAAAGGGATTAGCCAGATAGAGCTGCTCCTGCAGTAGACAATTTAGTTAGCAAATTTAGCATTTTAGGGGACCTTTGGTGCCCTTAGAATGATTCAATCAAATACAGATTTCTTGTGTATAGTGGCATTACCACATGAAATGTCTATGCAAAATTAGAGAAAGTTACAGAAGAGTTTTTGAAACCAGACAATCTTAGCTGCAGTGGGGTGGGAAAGGGCTTAGCTTTTTGGGAGGCCCTGAGATGCCCTTAGAATGATTCAATCAAATACAAATTTCTTGTGTACAGTGACACTACCCTAAGAGACGTCTATACAAAATTAGAGAACAACTTACTGAACAGTTTTTGAAATAACAGAAAAGACAACCTCCGATCCATGCAAGACACAGACTCCGCATGTAACAGATGTTGTTGGGAAGGGGTTTGCCATCATGTTAGAAATAGAGCTGCTGCTGTAGAGGACAATTTAGTTAGCAAATTTAGCATTTTAGGGGACCTTTGATGCCCTTAGAATGATTCAATCAAATACAAATTTCTTGTGTATAGTGGCACTACCACATGAAATGTCTACGCAAAATTAGAGAAAAAGTTACTTAAGTGTTTTTGAAAAAATAGGCAAAATGTGAAAATTTACCAGTTTTGGGGTCCTTTTTTGGGGGTCATTAGGTGCCCTTAGAATGATTCAATCAAATACAGATTTATTGTGTACAGTGACACTACCACATGAAATGTATATACAAAATTAGAAAAAAAGTTGAAGTTTTTGAAAAAAATAGGCAAAATGTTACATTTTTACCAGTTTTGGGGTCCTTGGAGGCCCTAGGGAGTCCTTAGAATGATTCAATCAAATATAGATTTCTCGTGCATAGTCGCATTGCCCTAAGACATGTCTTTGCAAAATTAGAGAAAAAGTCGCTGAACGGTTTCTGAGATACGACAGCTAACGGCGGACAGCGAACACAGAGTGATGGCAATAGTCCGTTGGACCTTTGGCCCAAAGGACTAAAAATGTATGTTGCATTGTGTGCTTTTGTTTGTTTATTGTCGAATAAATTGTTCCAATTCCAATATCTAGATGGGGTGATGTAATTTTCCTACACATTTAACTTTCTCGACCTTGGCTGCTACCAACGACTAATGAGAGACCTGTCACACGTATTGTCTCATTGGCGGCCTGAACCTGTAGTGGACAGCAATAATCTCGATTGATGGATTGGACACCTGTCAACGTTTGGTATAAGTTGTAACCCATCACAGCGTATCAGGACAGTTTATAACTCTCTATCGAAATAGGTTTACTCGAATCACCATCCACGTTGCAGCCAGGGGATGCTGCAAGATTAGTCCCTGATGACAGCGATATTATAAAATACAAACAACATGCATCTTTCGGTTAGGAAATTGTCATGCACATGTGTGCAAATTCTGGAACGGTTACGAGACTAAAATGTATAGATGCAACACAAGAAACGATTAACCTGGGTATGTGCAGACTGGATCCATTAAGTTTAGGGTTTTTACACAGCATCTCTTTTACAGCAATATGGTTGACTGCTTTCTAGATAGTTGAATTTGAATTGGCATTTAAATGTCTCAAGGATACGGTATCATGTCATGCAAGAACATATAATTTTATATACAGAAATTCCTACATATGACACTTAACACAAAGAATTGGGAGAGATGAGTATGAATTTAATGATATACTTGTTTGCACACACTAATGGAGGGGTACAACAAGGGCAGTTACAGTATTTATCACTATTACAGTATTTATTATCTCAAAATCGTTCCAGATGACCATTTATTAATTTCTGCTGTCGCCAGTTACAGCTTGTCGGCAAAGCGAACATAAAACCACAATAGTAGCGCCCTGTCTCTCGAGTTACTCACCACTCACTGTATCCGTGTTTCTCCAACATGGAGAAAAACATCACAAACATGTAAGTAAATAACTCTAAATAACTATCATGTGTTTTTTAATGCATTGCCAGTTGGTAGACCAGAGGGCAATGGTCCAAGGAATGAATGAAGGTAGTAGGAGCCTAGTGGACTTTGGCACCTCAGAGATGCATTTACAATGATCCAAAGTTATCATATTAATAAATAGATGAAACAAGTCAATACCCTACAAAAGGATTTAGTTTCCTTGTCTACAAGACAGTGAGTTTGTTGCTTTTTATATGACAGTATTGTTTAATATTTTAAAATTTATTCTGAAGAACAAAGCATGAGTGAACAAGTTAATTTATCTTTCCAATACATTATTAGAAGAGGTCATTGTCCTCTTCTCCTCTTAACAAGGCATCTCTATTTATCATGGTTACAGTCGTATTCTCTCTGGATTGAAGTAAATTGTCTTCTTCTTCCTGCCATCAGTTGCTCATCACTGCCCTTGCGATATCTCTGTTAACACCATCTCTCCACTTGTAGTATATATATATATATGTGTAGAGTATTTAATTACAACTAGACATTTTCTTGTAATTTTCATACATGTCCATTACTGTGACACAAGCTAAATGAAAGCACTAATGGTACGTGTAGTAAAAATATATACGTATTCATAACAGCATAAAACATGAGTGGAATGTGTACAAATTAACAACAACATGGGTCCATGCAAAGTGTACTATATTAACTAGTGCAAACAGTTTTAGATACATCTATACCCTATACATGCACTAGATTGTCATGACATGCTGGCATGATCTGCTTCATTTCAGTAGTGCATAGAAGCTTTGTAATGAAGTGAACACAAGTTGAGGAGTTCAACTTGTTTCTAAATTAACTACAAAACACACATATTTGCATTGAAAACTGAGAGGCTTTTTTGTTGGAATTATCAAGAGGATAACAATTGAAGTTTGTTGTGTAAGAATCAAAAAACAATCTGGAGACACAGTGGTGCATTTCTACAAACACATCATTACCATTGCCTATGTTAAGCTGGTGACTCCAATGTTTCGGAGTGCTGTCTTCAGTTCCCCAACTGTGGCTGCAGATGCCTTAGTCTGTGTCCACTTGCACAGGGTTCCAAACACAAGGTCACTGAGGTTTCCCATATTCTGTCTGTTCTCGTATTCAAGGTTCAACAAGTCTGAGTTGTCAACACCCAACAAAAGACCTAGATTCTTCCAGTTCTTCTGGACAGTCTCGTTTCGACCAAGTTTCATAAAAGTAGCTGTGCTCGTATCTAAAACAGATGCAAGAAGTAAAATGAGAACTGGACTGAAATTGTACATCGAGAAGTGTTTGAGAAATGAGAATGGTATTAGACAAGTAGAGGTATATTGAGAAATGTTGCAGAATCGTACTAAAACAAGTAGAGTTACACGCTGAGAAATATTACTTAATGGTAGTAAAGATGGTCAAATAGAGGTACATTGAGAAAATGGGTTATGAAGTTGCAATAAAACAGATAATGGCATTATGATGGCATATAACAAATAGTTTTGAATGGAAGGCTGTAGGAGTCAGATATATGTACATTTAGTAAGAAAACTTAATGTGAAATTGTCTGTTCCACAAGCCGCATTCACCCAGTGGTAATTATTAGCACAAGGTTTTATGAATGTACTTGGTCCCAACATGTGGTCAGAAACATGGGAACCAGTCAACTACAAAGGTACTTCTGGGTGGGGACATGTGCCTCTGCAATAAGTATTAATAATGGCTGTTTACAATTAGACTTTTTTTATTTAAACATTTTGCATGCGCAAAAATTAAAATTGCAAAGATAGTTTCTTATTAAACACAATTTGGTGGACAGTGTATGCCTTCAACATATCTACAGTAGAACCAGTCTTGGGGACCTCTGTTTTGGATGACCACCTGTCTTTAACGACCACTTTCTTGGTTCCTCTTGTGCATCTTTTCAATGACCTGCCATGAGCGATAACCTATCTTGCAACCGCTTTTGTTAGGTTGAAGGGGTGGTCATTCAAGACAGGTTTTATTATATGGAAGATGTTGTTCATGGCTCCAGGATTAAATGTTAATAGCAACGTTTCGGTCTGTCTGCAGCATATCTTGATCATGCACTGATGTCATGTGACATGGCTCAGAATTTGGCGGAATGATCTGGTTGTAGATGGTGGCCCTGATCTTGGTTCTAGTAGGGGCTCTCTGTTTGATGTAAATATGGCCTCCTTTACTTTTCTCTTGTGCCAGTTCTGTTCTCGGGCCAAGACCTTGGTGTTGTCCATGGATACTGCGGCCTGTGGCCAGACAATGGTCTCCTACTCCTGTAGGCTTATCCAGGTTTATATGTTCTTTAAACCTCTGGCTGAGTGGTCTTTTGGTTTCACCGATGTAAGTGTGGCTGCTGTTGTTATCACAAGTAATGTGAAAGATAGTTCCACAATGGTGTTCTTTAGGGGTATACCACCTGCCCGCTATCTACAACCAGATCATTCCGCCAAAATCTGAGCCACATCACATGACACCAACACATGATCAAGATCCACTGTAGATGGACCGAAACATTGCAAGTTTCAAATATAGCTCCCACGTCAGTTCAATTCTTGCTAGTAAAAGAGGATCTACTGTATTTAGTAAGTGTTTAAGAACATGATATTAACATTGTGGGACAGATAGCCTTGGCTTAAGTGGATACTAGAAAAGAAATATTGGTGTATTATGAATAATGTTTCTAAGCAGTTGCAAGAGACATACCTCTAATTGCATCAAGGCCAGCCTCGGAGGTACGAACTGCCTCTGTAACATCAGTGGCATCCAGCTGATCGGCTAGCCATGAATAGTGATGTCGCAGTGCCCGAGTGAAGCAACCATATGCTCGTGGACCCTTTTTCATCACTTTTGTGAGCAACTCCTCAACACAAGACCGTCGGATAGCCTTGCTTTTGATCTCCTCCACATCGTCCAATGTCAAGATGCCATCCTGGATGAGGTAATTAACTATGTCCTTGTCATCAAGGTCAGAGGTCAATTTACCCCAGTTCTTTGTTAGACGAAACTTGTCTTGCTCGTCCATGTGTGGGGGGCACGAGTCTTTGTAAACAAACAAAACAAACAAAGATAATATATCTGTATATACCGGTAGATGCCATCTGGCAAAATCAAAAGTCACACCAGTTGGTCCATTCTTTAATGTAGTGATGGTCCGGTTTCTTGGTTATTCATGTTGGGTATATTTACCTCTCAATAAACTTGTTTATTTTTTCTCTGTATAATTTCGACCACATCTTCTTCAGCAGACTGAATTTACGGTTGACGTAGGTCATGTGACACAAGCTGGAGCATGACTGGTGGGAGCAAAACAAAAAAAATTCTTGAGAGGTAAATATACCCAACAGTTGGTCCATTGTTATCGCATTACAGTTCACAAATAGAAATAGGCCTACAATAGTGTGAGTTGTGAATTGAATGATGATAATGTTTCACAGTGAAAAAAGTAACTACAGAGTGTATGCAAATATAAACACCCATTCAGGCCTGCTGAAAGGTAACAATTCCAAGGTATACCAACACTTGAATTATGCTTATCAGTAAGGGCATCGCAAGTAGGCTTCAGGTTGCCTATCAAATTCAGCTAACAAAAAATTGGACACTAAAGAACCTGTCACCATGAACTTCATACTGGACTTTCATTAAACAAGTACACCTATGTGTACATATTATTTACCACACGTTAGTAATTCCTCCTTCTAAAGTGATGAATTCTACTATTACTATGGTCAATATTTATATAAATATTCCACGTTATATATATTGTTTTCTTAATTATTATTTTATAATACAATTTAATTATAATTTATATAATAATAAATAATTTTATCTATAATAAAACAAGTGTTGTTTTTATTACAACACATTATTTTTAACATATAAATTTGATATAGCTATGTATAGCATGGTGAAGTATATTGGATGTGGCATTATATAAAATAAATATTATTTAAAAAAACTTGAAGTTACAAAACAGTTAACAAATAAAACAATAATTATTTTACAGCACAAAGGATGAAAGCAACCGTTGTATGCTCAAACCTTCTGTTTAGAAATTGGTCATTTAGTTCACTAAAAGAAAACCGGTTTTACATCAGAATTAATTTAAAAAAAACACTAAAAATTTGCCAACAATGAAATCATTAGAACTTAGCTTAATTATTATGTCTATGTAAAGGTTACTTGGCCATCAGGGATGGTGGGTACTTTTATAAAATATGCCCAGATATCGTGGGCTTTGTAACAACAGCTTCAAAGTTAATATGATTTGTGGACCTTGTGTTCAAATACTAAGAGGTCCATATTTCTTATGACACTGGCCTTCATTTGTCTGAGAGTCAAAATATTTATATTAGTAAAAGCAACGCAAGCAATTAATGATACACAGTAAACCCTATTAAAGATGTGGGTTGATTTAATGATGGAACCAAATACTGCACAACTAGATAACAAATGTAGAAGACCTGTAGTCAAAGAATTTTGTCAAAGACCATACATAAAAACTACCATATTGCCACGATTGCTTAAACATCATTAATTAAACCACAGGTTTCCTCAATTATAATATTATAATACATAAGAATTAATTAAAGTCATTACATATAATAAGAAAGAACATAATTCAACTGCAGAGTAACACAGGGTATTCATTAGAAACCTGATAGCTTATTATAAGAGCCACCTATAATGTGTACTGTACAAAAAACTCAGTAATCTTCTATTTAGAATGATGCAACTAGCATGTGGTTATGTGATGGTTATGCTAAGGTAGTTTGAATGTGATGTGCACAATACTGCACATGCAGTACATATATATATACAAGACAAACAATTAATACATTTCAATGGCCAGTCAAAATTATGAATTTTATAACTTGAAAATATAAAATATAGGTGCTCTTTTAAAATGTTTGCCAAGAGGTAAGACTGTAATGATACCATCATTTCGAAATAATAAATAACTGCTGAAACATATAATATAAATATATTATAGATATGCCACATATGGCAAATTATACTATACATACTTTAATTGTTTTTGTTGTTGTTATATTTGTTATCAGCATGGTTGATTTTTAGGGTGTGTGTATTTTGATCTGCTAAGCCTTGAGGACCGAGGTTCCAAAAATACCAACTCTACCACCGAGACCTCCAAATGTACCCCCCAAGGCTTCCAAAAACCTCTGCAACCCTTCCGAGACCTCGAGCAGAACTCTTTTTCCTCTTGCCTCAGCAAGGCACCCTGTCCCAAGCCGTCAATTTATTATTTTCAGTTTCACCCATAATGCCATGGGCATGGCCATATTCTTATCATGCTTAGCAATAGCAGGTATAGTTTTGTACGAAACATATGACTTTAAACACAATAAATGAGTGATATATTGTACTGTATGTTTTAGGTTATTATTGGAACTGTATTATAAAACCATACGGTTCTGGTCGTACATACTCCTTCGTGTAGGTTTCCTTTCTTTCTCGATGAAACGACGAATTATATGACTGAGTGAAGCCTGACCACTTTAGTTCCTGTTTACTAGTAACGGGGAGTAACGCCCTCTAGTGACGTTATTGATGCAAAACAGAGGGTGTAAGTGGTGTAGTCCCCGGTTGGCTGTAATAATGTAACACGCCTAAACTGATCTCTAATAAATAGTTCATGTATGTTGTTCCATTAAACCATTCTGAGTCGTACATTAGTAAACAGTAAACGTTTGTATATTTAGTTAACGCTGTTTGTCGCCAAGTGGCAGCACCAACCAAAACTAAAAACAAACATAAATTAATAATATCGATAGTATTTGTATGTTTGGTGTTAATTAATGGTATTTAGATTTTAATGAACTCGTTATGCATGCATGCAAGTTGTGGTAAATGATGTTGCGTGTTTGTTAGAATAGTAACTTGTTAACAAACAAACCCGTGTAGAGCTGTAGAGGTCCTACCTAGTCGACCAAGGCCAAGTTTATCGATTCTATGTCGGGTTTCCCTTCGTCATGACGTCACTTCCATTCGTGTTTTCAAGATGGCGGGGACGGGTGTTCTTCCTTTCGTTCGGGGAGTAGATTTCTCTCGCAATGATTTCAAGGTATACGATAGATGTATAAACATTCAATCATTGCAGCGTAATTCGCTGGAAGATGTCCGTATCATATGAACTACTAAGTCTAAGACATGTTAAATTAGTTAATCCAACGGCACCCTCTCAGAGTTCGGCTCGGTTCCAACATCTTCGACTTCGGTTCGGAACGGAAGTTTGGTGACTCCCAGTCATAACTTCATATCCCAATGATATGGCTTAGGCTAGGGTCCGATACCAAGACCAAGGAAGTCAACATCTACTGTCTGTTATGTAAATAAAGTAAATTAAAATGTTGTTGCCGTCATTGGAGGACTATATACAGCGAAAGAGCCCATTGTTTACCTGGCTAGCCTGGATTCGAGTGTCATACTCATATTTATTTTATATTATTAGAGTCTAGTCTAGAGAGACTAGACTAGTGACTCATGAGTCATACTCATAGACATAGATAGTGATGATGGGAGACCCGTGATGATGATCATTTAAAGGGGCGTCCTCATTTAGATTTTTTACATCATTACAGATTTTTTTTGCAAAAAACTCACCTATCTAGCAGGTCTAGTAACTCTTTCTATAGTTAGTAAAACGTACTAGCTTGATTGTGACTTGTGTTACTGTAACTGTAGTGTTGGTAAAAGTTTCAAACAAACTAGTCACTGATTTATTATTTATGGTCTTGTCAACGACTGCCAATCAGGGTTGGGGCTGAAGTACTCATTACTCGTACTCGTTGGTACTCAAGTACTGATTTTTCACGAAGTACTCGTACTTTTACTTGGGAATACTTTGTATGTATTTTATCATAACATCATGTATTATGATCTTCAGTACAAATGTCTCATATTTTACACTGATGTCAGGATATCCTCATTGTATAAGAGCTCTGGGTTGTCATGAACTCTCTTAACTGACTGGTTGAGATCACTTGAACAAGACTGGGAGACAGGACTGACCATCACATCAGTTACCTATTCTGGCACTTGAATGTCAAATAAACCCACAGTGGCCTCAAACCAGACCTGGGGCCGAGTACATTTTCATGAGTACGAGTACTTTGATGATGGATGAGTACGAGTACATTGCTGAAAGCTGAGTATACGAGTACGAGTACATTCTCACGAGTAAAAGTATGAGTACATTTAAAAAAATATAAATATTAAATAATAACGTATTTTAAAATTATTAATTAATCTAATTTATATAACTCGGCACAAGTGAATATGGAATGGCAGTCGATACATTTTTTATGAGGAAAACTACAAAAAACCTCTATTTCATTAACAGTTAAATTCACTTCATTGGCATTAATTTCAGTGGCATCGTATCATCTATTTGCCTCTGCACTGAATGAACATGAGTTGTTCACAGTTTGAGTCTTTCAGGCTGCACCGTTCAGGGCAGACTACTTTCTTGGCTATGCTAATTACCCTTTCAACTGGGGCTGATGAGGCCGGAATGCTGAGGTAGTGAGGGACCAACTGAGCCACAGTTGGAAAACTCAGAACTGCAGTGGGTCACTGTGACGATCTGTACATGGCTGACTGAGATATTCGTTCACCTCTACAATCAGCAATCTGCTGATATTATAAGTTTCCAATTTATATTTTTTGATTGTATACTACTAATTGTTGAGAGGGCTAGTACATGTCCACATAACAAGCTCAGCATCCCCTTTGGACTTTTTAGCCAGGCTGCTGGCATGGGATTATACTAGTGTAGGAGGCAGTCTGACTTGAGCCACCTTACTTCTACAGAGGAAGACAGTTCTTGTTCTTAGCAGTTATCACTGTCAAGTGGCATGGTCTCCAGACTACATCAAAGGCATTTCCTGTTTAACTGGTGGGTTAACTGCTAATTGGCTCTTTATGGACATCCTGGTGGCTCAATTAAACAAACAGGTTTATGGCCTGAACTGATAGCCTACAATTATTGTTTGCTGCAGAGGGTGTTTCTGACTGGGAAAAGATGCTGCCTGTTGCCATGTTTGGGTATCATAAGTCATGTTTATCTGAGGATGTACTATGTGTAGGGATGGTAAGGTGGTATTCTATCAGAATTAACAAAGTATTTAAAAAATAGTTGAACATTTAAATATTTCACGAAA
Organism: Escarpia spicata; assembly: GCA_963995525.1. Lineage (NCBI taxonomy): Eukaryota > Metazoa > Annelida > Polychaeta > Sabellida > Siboglinidae > Escarpia > Escarpia spicata. Next base: position 37,947,626 of record OZ023210.1, read on the forward strand.
GTTTCATTTTATAACCAAATATATTTATTTTCCCCAGTACTTATTGAGAAAGTACTTAGATGCACTCGTAATGTACTCATAAAATCTGAGTACGAGTACAAGTCCATGACCCATAAGTTTTATGAGTACGAGTACTTCAAAAATGTACTCGAGTACATGAGTACTGAGTACTTCGGCCCCAGGTCTGCTTCAAACAGTTTCCACACTGTGTAGGCCTGACCAGCTGGTGTTGTCTAATCCAGTCATACAGTCAGAAACTGGCTTCCTTTTGAAGATCTGCCATATCTCTTGAAAGGCATAGCTGTTTACAATCACATTGTCAACAGGCTCAAGGCTGCATGAGTGAATGAAATAGGGTTAGGTGGAATGGGGACAAAGGTGGAATGGTCAGGTGTAGGTCAGTCCAGTGACTAGGTCAGATTGCCAGTGTCTGATGTGATACAGACAGCAACACCTTTCTCATCACTACATGCAAGCAATGTTCTTTGCCAGTATGCTGAGTAAAGTAATCGTACAAGTACTTTCAAAAGTACTCATACTCGAGTACTCTCTTGAATAAAGTACTCATACTCGTACTCATACATATCACAGTACTTGTTACTCGAGTACTTCAGTCCGGTACTCGCCTCAACCATGGTGCCAATAATATAAACATGCTGTTTTCATAAAAATCTGAAGAAACAATCGCGAAAGATATTCGTATTGTAACTCCCTACCACTTATTTGTGTCATGTTATGCAAATAAATTGTCAGAAAAGGTGGTTTTAGTGAAATACTTACATTTTCCATAAGAAAACACAGCACCGCGCAGTAATTGCCTAGGGAAGTCACGCTCAGTTCTCGTAAGTTATACACGGAGATCAGCGGCTAGATCTTGCGAGATTCAAAGTGACACATTTTGGTGTGTGTCAAAAAACGACCCGGTAACAACTAAAATAAAATGTTATGTTGCAACAACAACAATATAACAGTATAAACAAAACAACCGTAAGCATAAAGTTGTGTTGCATGGTGGTCACATGGCATATCATGCCGTCTTCCCGTGACCCCATAAACAAAACAACCGTAAGCGTAAAGTTGTGTTGCATGGTGGTCACATGGCATATCATGCCGTCTTCCCGTGACCCCATAAACAAAACAACCGTAAGCGTAAAGTTGTATTGCATGGTGGTCGCATGGCATATCATGCCGTCTTCCCGTGACCCCATAAACAAAACAACCGTAAGCGTAAAGTTGTATTGCATGGTGGTCGCATGGCATATCATGCCGTCTTCCCGTGACCCCATAAACAAAACAACCGTAAGCGTAAAGTTGTGTTGCATGGTGATCGCATGGCATATCATGCCGTCTTCCCGTGACCCCATAATTGTAAACGAAAACTTAGAAATATATAATTATATGTGTATGATTGTATGGAACAGACTGAGGGTCCAATGAAGAAAAAAATAGAATTGTAGAGCTGTTAATAAACAATTATAAAAGATTTGTCCGAATCCAGACTTAGATATAAAAAACTAATATCTAATTGCACTCCACACATCTAGGATTAAGACAATGTATATGGTTAGGATAGTTGTCTACATATTGTTTGCATAATTATTATAACTGTTATGCATCATGTAGAATTGCTGACAGGCTGCAAGAAATGGGTTTTCTGTGCCAGATCATGTTTGTATCATTTGAAAGGATACTTACTGCATTTACCAAAGTTGTTTTCCATAAAATGAGAACCTGATAAAAAAGGCTTCAGGATACACTCCTCCATTCACACTTTCACTCATGTTTTTTTCTTTTCAAATGACTGGTCACATACCTGTTAACATCTACCTTAATGAACATGACTGGTGTGATCCTCTGACAGAAAACATGATTCATGTGACAGTGAAAACATCTTTCGGCCGGTCTGTGCCACTGTTGATGTTTGTTAGCCTCTGCAGGTTTATGCCAACAGCTTTTTCAACAGAACTATAAAGAACTGGAATGGTCTATCCGAAACAGTTGTGTCTGCAGCCTTGGAGGACACTTTTAAAACTTGACTCAGTAGAAACATTTAAACTTCCTGCAGTGCTATTGCATCCTCCTATATAAACGTAATGACCTTAGGTTTTTGCCAATTAATATATATATATATATATACATAGCCTCTGCCACTGTTGATGTTTGCCTGCCTCTGTTGATGTTGCTGTGTAGGACGACAAGTTCCCTCACTATGTAGCTGACATGGCTGGCCTGCGTTGGATCCGCCTCAACCGCACCGGCATTGACAGTGTGCCACAGGAACTTGCTCGACTCGAGAAACTGGTAACTACTATCGGTACCGGCTTGTAACAGTCTCACTCAGTTAAACAATTTCTCTTTACAAATGAGAACTACTTTCTTAATCACCCATTTAATAGATGTTTGCATAAACTGTATACAGATGGTTAATGCACACGTAGTACATAATTACATTTTATGTAATTTGTTCAAAGTCATTACTACAGTTATCTGCGAGTGATGGCATTGTGTTAAGAATGGTTATTTACATTAAAAATAAGGTAAGAAATGGTTATGCCTACCGGCAACAAAATCTTGCAAAGTTACATTGTTTCAGAGTTTCAGTTGTTTGGGGGCCTGGCTGTGTATCCCAAATGATATCTATTGGTTCTTGCCGTTATCATTGTAGATTGTCACACATACACTTCCTCTATCATGTGATTCCAGGAGCACCTTTCATTGGTCCACAACAATGTGCGAGACATCCAGGAGGAGGTGGCCAGACTGCCCAACCTGAGAGTGGTCAACTGTCGACACAACCGGCTCAAGAATTCGGGCATCCCTGCTGACCTCTTTGGCCATGATGATCTTTCTGTCCTGGTATGACTTTCTTTGTTTTTGTGCTATGGTTTCAGTTCTTTCTTTTGAAATGTTCTGGAATACTTAGGACTAAGTATTAAAGTGTTGTTTTTTCATCAGTATGGTTATATGAAGATTTATAAGCTGGTGAAATAAATTTGGCAAATGTAGCAAGATACATATATCACATCAGTGAAATATGAACTCTTTTTTTTTAAATCAGTGATACTAACACTTGGATTATCAAGGGTATTCTTTGTATATTCTATCTAGTATCTAGTACCTGGTACATTGTCTATATGCCTAGCAGACACTCAAGTGAAGATAGACCAATTAATTGCGAGAACAGAAATGTCACTAATTGTAGTACATACTGTGTGCAGAAGCCACTAATTTGTTGAGTGTTGGTAACATGACACAAAGCAGCAGACTTGAAGGAGAGATGGTAACATCCAGTGTTGTTGTCCCAGGTAGACCTTAAAGCTTTAGAAATAAATGTGATACGTATTACTGTTTGTCATCATGATGTTGAGATCATTCTAGAACTTTTGAAATGCAGTTGTCTGTTTAGGTAATATAATTTCCATCGATCTGTTCACCATTTTAGGACTTCAGCTACAACCAGCTGAAAGAAGTTCCACCAGACCTAGACCGGGCAAAGAACCTTCTAGTTCTGAATCTCAGTCACAATCAGTGAGTGCAACCACAGTAGAAATGTCACATATACTCAGAGCTGTCAGGGTAGATCTAGCATTTGACCATGGGAATGCACTCCAGAAACATTGTTCTTCTGTGCTTACATGGTGCCTTGTGGAGCAAAACGGACGTGTGCCCCTGGATCTATGCCTAATATACTCTGTGATAGATGATATGTGCATGGGAGCATGCAAGCTTGCATTAGCTTACTTTTGCCAAGCAAAGTTTTTATCTTTGTAAGTGTATAATCTTCTGAAACGCCCAGGTCCACTCGCCTCTTTTTATGTTCATTTGCTTCCTTGTACCATTGGCCTCTGATCTACCAATTGGCGATGCATTTCAAGCAAACTATGTAAGTTGTTTAGAGTTATTTACTTACATGTTCAGTGGACACATTGAGCTGCCAGCCATTCCCCAGGTGGCGCCACAAGGTCAAAGTATGATGATAGTTGCTGTCCTTGGTTTGTTCTTCTGTGGATGGGTATGGGCTAGTTGTTGTAATTATTGTGACTTCCCTTGTTGCAGAATCCCGACCCTACCTAATCACCTGTTCATCAGTGTCACAGACGTCACCTACCTGGACGTGGCAGACAATAGCCTGGGTGAGTACGCAAACTAGAACATCGTCATCTCCCAGTCAATAGTTACATCAATAGATAAGAAAGCAGAGATGTCTGTGAATTAAACATACAGGACATACGGTGGCATTCAGTTGGGTACTTCAGTGTGTAGATGACATAGAAACAATGGTTTTGTGTCACAGTTATCAGTGTAGTTGGCGTTTCTGTCTTCTACCAAATGTCAGTACAGAGTCATTCTACTGTGTCGGTATTTACTGGTTTTTTATTATGCAGTAAATGAGTGCGTCCCTGTAAAATAGCTGATGTTATTGACCAATATACAGCATGTGGCATTGTGTTGATTCAGTCATGTTTTTGCGTACTTGATTACCACTGCAATCGACACATTTGTAAGGTTTCATGTTGGTGTCTGGTTCATCCTTAAACCGTTACACATGTTTTCTTTTCCAGAGACTCTACCACCACAACTGAGACGACTGACCCAGCTACAGACACTCATACTTGATGACAACCCCCTGCTGCACGCACAGCTCCGGTGAGTTCTGTAAGGCCAGTGAGTGAGGGTCACAGTAAGACGGAGTGAACTATGACATGACTCAAAAATTCTACTTAAAGAAACACCAGTCAAAAGTAAAAGTATATTCGTATTGAAGTAAAATAAGAAGTACTTCAATTGTATAGAACAGTAGCAAAAATTTTTTTTATGATCGTTCACATAAATCTTGCAAATACAGATATGCAAATTTACCACATCAAATAAACAATTTGTAAAAACAATCAACTTGATAAATCATGTAAATAAATATCATCTTGAGAAGCTCCTTTGTGTCATTCTTGTTGGCAGACTTTGAGGCCCCCCATACAGATTGCCCCAGACCAGTGTCTGGGTGTGCCCCCCCACACAGTGATGACTGTATATGCCCTTCTACGGACAGTGATGTATCTGATTGTTCCCCCCAGGCATTGATGGCTGCATATATGCCCCTCTCCCCCAAAGTGATGACTCAGAATGTGCCACTGTGACGTAGTGTTGTTTGCAGTCAGCTACCAGGGTTGGTGTCACTTGAGACTCTGCACATGAGGAACACCCAGAGAACTCTGAGCAACTTCCCCGTCGGACTCGACTCACTTGCAAACCTCCAAGGTATGGGCTTTAGACCTGTCCTACAATTATTTGTTCTGTATCCTATATGTCGACCTGTCCTACAATTTCTTGTCCTGTGTGTCCTAGATGTCGACCTGTCCTACAGTGACTTGTCCTGTGTGTCCTAGATGTCGACCTGTCCTACAGTGACTTGTCCTGTGTGTCCTAGATGTCAACCTGTCCTACAGTGACTTGTCCTGTGTGTCCTAGATGTCGACCTGTCCTACAATGAATTGTCCTGTGTGTCCTAGATGTCGACCTGTCCTACAATGAATTGTCCTGTGTGTCCTAGATGTTGACCTGTCCTACAATGACTTGTCCTGTGTGTCCTAGATATCAACCTGTCCTACAATGACTTGTCCTGCATGTCCTAGATGTTGACCTGTCCTATAATGTCTTGTCCTGAGTGCCCTAGATGTCAACCTGCCCTACAATGATTGTCCTGTGTGTCCTAGACGTTGACCTGTCCTACAACGACCTGCCGCGAGTCCCGGAGCCCCTCTACAAGATCTCATCCCTGAAGAGGCTCAACATCAGCAACAATGCAATCACAGAGCTGTCGTCACTCATAGGTAAGGGACATCTCAAAAGTGTCTTTCTTGGTTGAATCAATGTATATAATGATTGTACATTTAAAAGATTTCATCTTCAAATAGTTTAGGAGAAATAATTGTCAGCCCAATGAAAAAATGTGGTATATGTTGCAAATAAAATAAGGAATACATTTATGGTAGATTATTGCTCAATACACCCATAAAATAACACTACTGAATAACAGTGATGTCATGTGGTAGTGTTATTGTTTGTGTTTGAGAAAGCTGAGAAATATGTAATGTGTTTAGCAACAACAAAAATACAGACATTATTGAAAGCTTGTTTCTGAGATCTTGCAGTAGCGTCGACTTTAGATTTTTAGGGCATTCTCTGAGGCTGCATCCATGCTGATATTTGCTTACTTTTAGCATGTCGATATTGAGAGTGACTAACCAGTTTGTTTTGATGCGCCTCTGAACTCGGTTTCCAAGAATTTACTAACAAAATAGATTATCTTGTTATTATTATGTAACATTGCTAAGTTGCCCAGGATTATAATCATGCACCTACTACCAGATTAGGTTCATATAAAGCCATTGTTTTCACACATGTGTCATTATATTGTTGTTCTTTCAGATACCTGGGTTAACTTGGAATTTATCAACTTGTCACGGAACAAGTTAACAGAACTACCGGTGAGTGATTACGTTGAACATTGTTGACACTGATCTGTGAGAGGTTGTCCCTTTGTCAGGGGGGTTACTGCAGCTGGGTAGTATACGTTAGAAAGTATGCTATGTGTCCACTCCAACCAGTCTAGCAGAATTGTAAGAAAAACTTACAACTTACAACTAACAACTTCAAAGTGAAATAGTATTTATTATTGGAATTTGACATGCAAGAAACTTGCCAAACATTTTGCACATAACATTGCCTGTCTTTGTGTGTACAGTTTAGAAATCTAAATTCATAAATATGTGTTTTCATGTACCGATATGAAACATTTAATACACATACCCTACAACCAGGATTGATTAGAGGATTGTTGAAAATCTGTTTGGGTGATGTTTTGTCTAAAAATGTGTATAAGCCCCTCTAAATCTGTTCTAAGTTAAGTCGATGTGTTACATACATCATACATATGAGAACATTTTTCAGGGCAGTTCATTTTCTTTAACACATTTCTTATTAAAGTGACCCAGTCCATTCGTCTACCCGTTATTAGCTTGCATAGTAATTTGTAACATGGAATCTGCTGTGTTGAACTTGGGAAAGTTGAACATCAAAGGTTATTGCAGTTAACTTAGCCCGACTCGGCCGTATTGCCGATAAAGATTGTTTTGAAACTGTATGTTTTGTTTAGTATTTGAACATGTTCCCTTGATCGTACCTTCAAGTTGCGACCATTGTTACAGGCTTACTAAACACAATTTGGTGGGCAGTATACTTTCAACATAGTTAGTATAGTCTTAAGGACATTATATTAATTAATGAAAAACTAGGAACAGCCTGCCTCCTTTCAACATATCAAACATACTGTAAAATAAGTTCACGTAATTTAAAAAAACCACTTACAACCAGAGAGAGAAATTTCTTCAAAAATGAAGTGAACATCTCCCTTTATGCCAAACAGCTACGTGAAGGCTGACATCTATATAGAATATAGAATCTGTATGAAAGGTAGAATGAAGTGAGAGACGTACAGTGGAGATGTTGTGTTGTTACAGAACTCACTTTGTCGACTGACCAGTCTGAGGAAGCTGTATGTCAACAGCAACCAGATTGACTTCAGCGGCATCCCAGCAGGCATTGGCAAACTGCACAACCTCGAGATCTTCAGCATTGCCAACAACAACCTGCAGACTATCCCTGAGGGCGTGTGCAGGTAGGTAGGAGGGGGCAGTGAGCAGGGGCGACACTTCCCTAGGAGTATACGGGCGAGGGTCAGGAGGGGTATGTAGGAGAGGATGGATGAAGAGGGATGGAGTGTTATACTTTATTCAGTCAGTATTCCCCAATATAAATGAGTAAACAATAAAGCCCATTGCTAATCATGTGATTCAGCCCAACATTACCCATTGGTTGAGTTACCAACAAGCACATGTGATTCATCCCAACATTACCCATTGGTTGAGTTACCAACAAGCACATATGCAGTAAACAAGCACACATGCAGTAAACATATCAGTGTTTAAATCTCTAGGTTACTTGTTGGAAGCTGTTCACTTACTATTTCGTTTGTTGTAGATGTGGCAAGTTGAAAAAGCTGATTCTAAACACAAACCGTTTGATCACGCTGCCCGACACTATCCACTTCCTCACCGACCTGGAAGTGAGTGCTTCGTTACCCCCTCAACACCTCATCATTACCTCATTCATTATACAATCTTCATCAGCATTGCCTCTGTAGCTTTGATAATGCAGAAACAAAGCAATCATACACATTCATAATTGGTATTTGTCTGAGGCCTTTTATTGGTTAGACTGAACTCGAATGGAATGCCTGTTGACAGAAACCATTGACCTATCTGTCACGTGACCTGTTGCCTAGCAACACCTCCATCAAGGCATCAAAAAATGATGCCGAACACATTGTGCGTTCATGCATTCCGTTGTATATTTTGTTGAAATTCTACAGTCGGAAGAATTTCTTTATGACAAAAACATAAGGGAAAGTTTCAAAGTGACGCCTGCATGCGTGACTGTTTGATGTATGAGATGTCATGCTGCAGTTGTAGTTTAATTCTCCTATAGAACCCTTATCAACGTTGTTGGCAAAGACAAATCTTGACGGAGGTCACGCGCAGAATTGTTATTGTGATGTAAGCAAACCAAGACCTCCTGGATACATCAATTTGCATTTTGTTCCAGAGCCTGGATGTGCGGGAGAACCCAGATTTAGTGATGCCGCCCAAACCAGCGGAGCTGACGAATGGGGCAAACATGGAGTTCTACAACATTGACTTCTCCCTCAATCACCAGTTGCAGCTGTCGGGAGCAGCGCCTCCACCTTCGTCCGCGGAAACGATGAGTATGTGCAGGTCTTGTGTGTGTTTTACAATCTCACACACTGGGAGCGCAGTGGCGCTGTCGCTAGAGCATCAGACTCGCAATTGAGTAAATCCGGGTTAGAATCCTGTGCTGCGATGTCAAACCTTGCTACAGTTCACTCGGCTGTATGAATGAGTACCTGGCTGAATGCTTCTCAGAGAAGTCAAGATGGTGTTCGATTGAACAGGTCTGCCAGGGAGTAAAGTGTAAAGTGCTTTGAGCAGTCAAAATGACTTGATACTGCGCTATATAAGAACTTACCTTTATTTTATTCTTACTTACAACCATACAAAGCTTTTTTTACCAGCATAAAACTGCAGTGTAATTGGATCAGTATCTAATGTTGTCACATATCAGGAATGAGAATTTACCGCGGTTTACTGCGGATTCTGGGTCCCAAAGGTCATTCCTGTGAATTGTATAAATCCGAGCAGAAAATGTTGTAAGTGTGGGGGGGCTAACATAATAATATTATAGGAAGATCTAGACCGGGTCCCAGAGATTCGGAGATCGCAGCCATCGGCAAGTTCACCGCAGAGCACTGTTTACAACAAGTGTAAGCATATGGGCTCATATGACTGACCTATATTATACCACCAGCTTCGATCACACAGTCCGGCCTAGCATTACAGCAGCTGGTCTGCAGCACATCGTGTGTGAAGACAGGAGTCGGTGACCCAGGCTGCTATACCACCACCGCGGCATCAAATTAGAACCTGACTTTGCGCTTGCATTATGCTCAGTGGCCTTGACATTACACATGGTTTCTGGCCATCTTGCGGAGTCATTCCCTTTGCATGAGATGACTGTGCATGCTATGGTAGAGGGAAGGCGCAGCTTCCCGGAACAGCGCTACCGTTATAGTGCAAACTAGAAACTTGCGTATTATCGCAGTGAGCAAAGCGGTTTAACCGTAGGCTATGGATCGGTTATTGAAAAATATAGATGACAAGGACCACCAAAAAGTTTGATATAGCTCTGAAAGCAATTTTCTAAAATAAATCCCAAACCCCAGCTGTGAATTAGGTCACTGTGCTCACTCCGTGATTTCCAGCGATTTTCTTCTTCACCTGTTCTCATCCCTGACATATACAGCCCCTGAGTCAGTGACCCTGTCCGTTTTGGTAGATACAGTGTAAAAATGTTGTCCTTGTATACTTTTTAGTTAGTGATGATGGTTTCTTAGTTTAACTTCATAAACAGATAATTCATAAACATTGATTTTATGTTCGTACGAACATGATTCCTATGAATGTTGTTTTGAGTTGTATGTTTAGATTTGTTATGGTTAAGACAATTCAAAATTTATCACATCTGTCACATTTATGGAATGACCTTTTCAGAATTGCTCAAATACATTTTTTGAGTGAAATGTGAGTTAGGTAATAAAGATATTTGGTGAGGACACAAGGAAAAATGCTGAGAAAGAAAGTGTGGTTGGGTGAATGGTGTGTGTCAGGAAAGAGGGTGGAGAAAGAAAGTGAAAGTATGCTTCAGTTGTGTTGTTGGTGTGTTAGGGAAGAGGGTTGAGAAAGAAAGTGAAAGTGCTTCAGTTGTGTTGTTGGTGTGTGTCAGGGAATAGGACTGAGGAAGAAAGTGAAAATGTGCCTGAGTTGTATTGTTGATGTGTCAAGGAAGATGGTTCAGAAAGAAAGTGAAAGTATGCTTGCGTTGTCTTGTTGGTGTGTCAGTGAAGAGGGTTGAGAAAGAAAGTGAAAGTATTCTTGAATTGTCTTGTTGGTGTGTCAGGGAAGAGGGTTGAGAAAGAAAATGAAAGTGTTTTGTTGTTGTTACCAGGGAAGAGGGACCCGGTGGCACGTCTGAGGCGACTGAGGCGGCGTAGAGACAGTCAGGAGGAAAGTGCCAAAGTTCTCAAGGTAGGACGACTTTCGCTTCACACTGGACACCTGCTACTACCTCAGTATTAAAGACTCAGGAATCGGTGACAGTGACCCGAGTAGCGAGATGACTGTATTAGCAGGACTCATTTCCTGTACTAATCTGTTACAGAAATCATTTCATACTGTCCTAGGGTGATTGACTCAGGTGGACTGACTGAAAGTAACTGTGAGGGGGCTGTTTGAGATGACCGTGACGTAAGGTTTCATTGTATAATAATTGTATCTTGAACTAACTTATCTTTCAGTGGGACAACCTTTGGAAAGAGGGCTTACTATGGTAGTAATAAACACAAGCCAGTGGCCTTGTGTGCCAACTAGGACACAAGGAGGATAAGCAGGGAGCAGTTTTGGTGAACTGGTGAAACATCATACAGTTTAATGTTTTGCAGAGACCATAATGTTGTTATTGCTGTACACCGATTTTCATCCGTGGTGCAGCTCCATACTCTTTCAAGATGAATGGATACCAATGATAGAAAACTAATTATAAAATAAAATGTTGTCATATATTAGAGTACATTTACTTAGAAAATAAGACATTTATGCTATCAATACCCTAGGGTAATGTCATGTTTTATATTAGTATCATATGCTTGGTGACAGACTTTGTGAGTGTTCATTATTTAGTCAAATGCACTGGTGCAAATTTGTTACGATATGCAAAATAGTACTTATGTTTTAGTAGATGCTGGTACAATAGGATGAGTAACAAGAGCAGTAGGATGAGTGATAAGAGCGACAATAGGATAAGTAACAAGAACAATGGTAGGATGAGTAACAAGAGCAATGGTAGGATGAGTAACAAGAGCAATGGTAGGATGAGTAACAAGAGCAATGGTAGGATGAGTAACAAGAGCAATGGTAGGACAAGTAACAAGACCAATGGTAGGACGAGTAACAAGACCAATGGTAGGACGAGTAACAAGACCAATGGTAGGACGAGTAACAAGAGCAATGGTAGGACGAGTAACAAGACCAATGGTAGGACGAGTAACAAGAACAATGGTAGGACAAGTAACAAGAGCAATGGTAGGATGAGTACAGAGAGTAATGGTAGGATGAGTAAGGAGGGCAATGGGAGGATGAGTAAGGAGAGCAATGGTAGGATGAGTAAGGAGAGCAATGGTAGGATGAATAACAAAAACAATGGTAGGACGAGTAATAAGAGCAAAGGTAGGATGAGTAAGGAGAGTAATGGGAGGATGAGTAAGGAGGGCAATGGTAGGATGAGTAAGGAGGGCAATGGTAGGATGAGTAAGGAGGGCAATGGGAGGATGAGTAAGGAGAGCAATGGGAGGATGAGTAAGGAAGGCAATGGGAGGATGAGTAAGGAGAGTAATGGGAGGATGAGTAAGGAAGGCAATGGGAGGATGAGTAAGGAGAGCAATGGGAGTATGAATAAGGAGAGCAATGGTAGGATAAGTAAGGAAGGCAATGGGAGGATGAGTAAGGAGAGTAATGGGAGGATGAGTAAGGAGGGCAATGGTAGGATGAGTAAGGAAGGCAATGGGAGGATGAGTAAGGAGAGTAATGGGAGGATGAGTAAGGAGGGCAATGGTAGGATGAGTAAGGAAGGCAATGGGAGGATGAGTAAGAAGAGCAATGGGAGGATGAGTAAGGAGAGCAATGGTAGGATGAGTAACAAGAACAATGGTAGGACGAGTAACAAGAACAATGGTAGGATGAGTAAGGAGAGTAATGGGAGGATGAGTAAGGAGAGCAATGGTAGGATGAGTAAGGAGGGCAGTGGGAGGATGAGTAAGGAGAGCAATGGTAGGATGAGTAAGGAGAACAATGGTAGGATGAGTAACAAGAGCAATGGTAGGACGAGTAAGGAGAGCAGTGGTAGGATGAGTAAGAAAGCTATGATGAGATTTATGTTGAGAATGCCAGTTTCTGTTGCGTACAGGGGATGCAAGATGTTGCCAAGGAAAAGGATTCAACAAAGAGTTCAGGCAGAGAGTCAACAGTGGCACTTAAGTAAGACTTGCCATAATTCTGAGATGACCGATTTCTTTCTTTCTTATTATTAAAACTACTAGCTGAGTTACCCGGCATTGCCCGGAAAAAAGGCAGTCATATACATCCACAAATCATTTGCACTGAAGTCTAAAAAAGTATTGTTGACATAATTATGAACACTGAAAATAAACCCAACCTCAAATGCCCAACATTTGTATGACATTGGCAGTGCAGAACAAACAACAGCAAGCCAACGTAGTGACGCGCCTCACACTTGATTCGTTGCACAGTTGTATGTCAGCTTTAAATTTATTATCCCCCAACCAGTCTTTCAAAATACACATGTAGTGGACAAAGACACGGACAATTTCATTCAAAACATGTGACGGTTATTACCGCCTTAAGGTAGTTTGCCACAGCGTCCATTTCCCCTGGTAAAAAAAATTTGGGGTCAAATGTATATATATATATATATATACACTGTAGTTTATGCTTTTGGGGTCACACACATACATACATACATATATATATATGTATATATATATATATATATTACATACACACGTCATAGTTTATGTTAATGGGGTCACACAAGCGAACATCCAACACAACTTCATTTTTTTTAAACGGTTGTTTTTAGTGTACACCATTATGTTGTTGTTGTTGTTGCAAAATAACACTGATTTGATTGGTTTGATTTGTACTTTGTGTGTGACAGGGGGAAGCGATGGGATGAGGCGTTGGAGAGACCCGATCTTGACTACAGAGACATCTATGACGATCATGTCGGCCAGATCCCAGGTGAGACACAGGTCTTCTGCTCCCCAGGCTCTTAACCGGAGAAATATTTTTTGCCAGTCTTGAATTAATCAAATGTGTGCTTTGTAGCACGCGAACGGCTTGGATGGAGGCAATTCACGTCAATCACAGCCATTATTGGCCAGTTTATTTTTTTCAGCGACAAACCAGTGTCATTTCAGCCATTTATTTAATTAATACTGATCCATTTGATTTGTTTCACTACTACTTGTGCCAATTATAATGTGGGTCCTTACGCGTGGAACTACTAGTTATTCTAATGGCCAGCTGGCCCCCTCTAAATCTCCACCAGTCTTATAATTTGTAATTACCCGTCATGGCCAGTCATCTGCCAGCCTTGGTCTCTGGCTAAGCCCCCGTCCCTCTCTCTAAGTTTGGCCAGACATGACAGGTAGATATGATTATTTTTAAATTTGTGCAAACAGTTCATTTTTTCTGCCCAAAGAATGAAATTGGTCTTATTGAGTAAAAATATATAGAATTTTTTAAAGCCAGACTCCCCATTTCAATGGTAACAAACAAAATGGCTGCCATTTTTAGCAAATATTGGCAAATTTGGAAACACTGCTATTTTTTATTGAACCCATATATATAGTAGAATATGCTGAAGGCAACACTGAAAACATTATTTATATAACATAATTACTTCCATAGATATCCTGTTTCCAAATGAAGAAATTTGAAGAATTGTTTTTGAGAAAATGGCAGTCTAAGATTGCATATTGGATTTGATTACATGATATCAACATGCTTGATCCATGACTAAAACTCACTTAGAGGTACGTAATTGTCATAGAAGTGAACTTTATTGATAGTATGCATACAAAGGTATAATAATCTGGCAGAAAACCATTTTAAGTATTTTTTTTTTTAAACACCATTGCACCTGGGGTGTATGGCCTAGATCCCAGGAAAGATACAGGTCTACTGCTTCCCGCGTCCCACAATTATAAATGCACATTGGTGTTAATTACTGTTTCTTGTATGATTGCCTAAGACAGGTTTATTGATGTACTGATCTTTTTCAGGCCTGGCGGTTTGGGAAATCGAGAATTTCTTACCGAATGAAATTAACGATGGTAAGTAAGCCTGGACGCATTTAAAACTAACCTTAAACACACTACGTCAAACTCACTTTTAATGTTTAGTCTACATACGACATGCTCCTGTTATCATATGTCAATTAATAATGTATTATTCTAATTATTTTCTAATTGATTTTTTATGGCTATTGATTATCAATTTTTATTTTATATGTATTCTTATTTTAAAGCATGTCCAAATATATATATATATATATATATATATATTGTTAGTTATTTAACTACCAGTGGTACTTTATATTTTATATAAACTTATATGTGTGATATAGTCTTACAAGTATTCGTATTTGCTTTATTTATATTATTATTTATTCTTTTGTATATTAATTTATGGTTTGTAAACACTGCCGAACAGAGTTTTACTTTGGGATTTTAGTGTATAAACTTAGTTATTATTAAATAATAAGCGGAAAAGTCGAGATAACCAGCAGGAGTTTCTCCAAAAGGCTTATAATGCTAATAATTATAGACAATATGTCACTTCTCTGGTTGTTAATGTTAGTTGGTGGAAATAAAGTCACTTAACCTGTTAGTTTATGATAGCAATCAGCTATCAGTCCAATGTGTGCATGCGTGCATGAGGTTATACCTGCATGTTACTGCTGGTGGACAATACAGACGTGTGTTCATGGATGTCCTAATATGAACTGGTTGTAAGAGCTGCCCACGCACTAGCTGGTCACTTTGGCAATACGTCGGTCATTCTCCAGTAAATGTGCATTTTTGGATAAACTTTGATTTGCATTTTGAAACATTGCTGCTTTCATTCTGCACAATACCAGTTGATTTCTGCGTATAACATTCCTTAACTATAGCATCCGTATACACAGTTAATATAATTATTGCCTGAGTGGAATTGACTTTCAGACTGTAGGTCGTCGATAAAAAGAAAAATTTTGTTTTAAGCAGAAACCGTCCACTTACTGCGTTGCTTCAAATGCTGTTCTTGAGACGTGTGCTGTTACACAGCAATTACTCCAATTAAAATGTGTTGTATTGATTACCCTGCAAATATGGCCTATAACAAATTTGAAACAAAACACAGGGTAATCGTTTTGTCAATTTCAAAATCATTGTGTGTTTGCTACAATATATCGAATTATATCAGTGTTTTGTGTATGTTATTATTTTGTGACACATGATCGTAGGACCCATATATTTGCATAATATTTCCACCATTTAATGTCTTTAAAAGTAAGGGACATTTTTTCGACATAACATTTAAACTCTATGTTCTGGTGCAGATGTACTTTATCCTATTTATTACATTTTAAACGCCAACACTCTTCATACCTAAATTAATTATGTCACATTATGCTTTTCTGAAATTATATATTTTATACATTTTTGATCATTGGTGAGAAAAATGAAGTTTGTAAATCTGTGATATGAAATGCACATTTCCTGAAGTCTGACTCGGGGAGAACACAAAAGGAACGAGGGACTGCGTCACTAACAATCTTATGAGCTCATAAGTGGGATTTTGCTCTTTAAAATTGATTGTGCTCCTTAACAGATATCCTATACAGTGAGAACTTTCAACACCAGAGTGCGTCACTGGAATATCTGTGTGTGGCAAAAATGGTGTCCTTGGTAATACAGCGGTGGATATTTGCATTTTGAAAATGTTAATTAAATTTAACAACAGATTCCATTTAATTGATTTTCCTTATGAGCCCATTTTCTGAGTGAAGCGGTCGTCTGGTGACGGTGTGAGGAGTCGTGTTGACTTGATGACCAACACAGCTTGTGTCGATATATTACAGCATCTGTAAATAGTGCCATGGAGTGACGGTTACAATTGCAATATAGCGAACTATTTTGTAATTGACTGTTATCTTCATGCATGTTCATACAGTGTACTAATTGTTTTATATGGGAATTCCAGGATGCATGTCACAGTAATAACTGTTTCCAATAAGTATGTATTTTATTGGTGCCAACAGACAAGGACAACAAGCAATAATTTTACAGCTAACAGCTCCAGATATCTACTAGTTGGTTCCTGTTGAATTGTTACCTTGCAAAGAAATGGTTATTATGAGAGTTTTCCATGACGTTGACTTAAGGTTCAGGTGGTTTGTGTAGAACTGTGATGATGTTCACCTGTTTAATGTGCCTGTCTTGTTTTGCATGCATATTGAAGCGACAGGTAACATGTTTTACATTATGCCAGCTGTAAACGCAGTACGTGCTTCTGCAGCTGTTTATATCCACTACCAGGTGGTGCTTGTGTAGTGACACTCACTGCGGCTTATTGCTTTAACAGTGCACTGTAGTTACCTTCTGTCATTGTGACTTGTAGGGCACATAGAGCAACACTGTAGAGCGTAGATGCATTCTGTCATTGTGACTTTTATGGCACATAGAGGAACAAAGTAGATACATTCTGTCATTGTGCCTTGTAGGGTACATAGAGCAACACGGTAGATACATTCTGTCATTGTGCCTTGTAGGGCACATAGAGCAACACGGTAGATACATTCTGTCATTGTGACTTGTAGAGTACCCGGGTACATAGAGCAACACGGTAGATACATTCTGTCATTGTGCCTTGTAGAGTACATAGAGCAGCACGGTAGATACATTCTGTCATTGTGCCTTGTAGGGTACATAGAGCAACACGGTAGATACATTCGGTCATTGTGACTTGTAGGGTACATAGAGCAACACGGTAGATACATTCTGTCATTGTGACTTGTAGGGTACATAGAGCAACACGGTAGATACATTCTGTCATTGTGACTTGTAGGGTACATAGAGCAACACGGTAGATACATTCTGTCATTGTGCCTTGTAGGGTACATAGAGCAACACGGTAGATACATTCTGTCATTGTGACTTGTAGAGCAACATGGTAGATACACTCTGTCATTGTGTAGGGTACATAGAGCAACACAACATTTTAGATGCACTTAATTTTACTAATATAACTACTATTCACTGTTATACTGTTAGCGTAGTGTAGACATCATTTTTAATTTTACTAATGATGATAGTAAAACATCTGCTTTGCTTTTTAACATGCTTTTTAACTGCATTTTGTGGACTTCAAATAAGTAAGAATATTAGGCAACTGGGGCTATTGTTATATAAATACTACATTGTTTTCATAATACCTAGTTCTTGATTTAATTCTTAAACCTTTTATTTATCAGCTAGTCTCGCTTCTGCCTTTCTGAAGAAACATCTACTTCCAACAAGTGCTGCTTCTGAATGTTTAAATAATTGATTGTTAAACAATGATTATGTTAATTATTATCTTATTAGATATTGCATTGTAATGATATACTAAAAGTACAATATCAACACTCGTAAGTATGTAGTTTGTACTGATTTAACAATATGCTATGGTTTATCCAGGCATAACGTTTATACAATTCAAGCATGAAATGCTGCTGACTAAAATAATGAGACGGAATCGAAAACATTGTGCATTGCTAAAAGTCATAACAATAAAACAGAAATGTATTTGATGTTGCTTATAAGCTATATTTTGGCACAGCTTTGTTTGGCAAGTTCTATGAGGGGGATTGCTACATCATGTTGAAGACATTCATAGATAAGTCTGGCAGTCTTGACTGGAAGATCTGGTACTGGATCGGAGGCAAGGCAACGGTGAGTGGGGATTATAGTTGAACATTTCGATGTGTACGATGGCATATACTCTCTACACCAAACTGTTCTCACAAGAAAACATCTTTTCATCAGTGAAATTGTCTACCATTTTTCACAGATTGTAGATGCAATTTAAAGTAAGTTGCCATTTTTTCACAGCATTTGATATGTTATTTGATAAATTATGCCTTGCAAAATTATTGGTCCCCTGGTCCGGCCAGTGGAATAATAAAAATATGGCATGCAGATGTAATTCGTCATCATTTGTGCCATTTTATCGTAAAATTGCATATTATATGAACAAATATTGATACAGAGTTGAGGAATGTGATATATGTGTAGTGCCATGTTGCAGTAGCTAGAGCTTCGGACTCTCGACCAAGAGAACCCGGGTTTGAATCCTGTGCTGTTGTGTCGAACCTTGGACACATTTTTTTACTCTGCATTGCTCCATTTCACTCAGTTGTATGAATAACTACCTGGCTAGTGGCTACAGAAAGTGGTGGATATTTGCGAATAGTCTTCACGCATTAAATGCAGCGTGGCTGAATGCTTCCCAGAGAAGTCGAGATGGTGTTCGGTTGACCAGGTCTGCCAGGAAGTAAAGTGTAAAGCACTTTGAGCGGTCCTGAGGACTGCACTATATAAGAACAAACCTTTTATATATAATGCATATGGCACGTTGATTCACTGGAAGTTTTATTTAAATGACGGACGATCTCAGAATGCAACCTTTAGGAATAGCCAGTAAACCAGTTAATTATTTTTACATCAACATCACTAGTTGGACAAGAAGGCATGTGCAGCCATCCACGCCGTGAACCTGCGCAACCTACTGGGAGCAAAATGTCGCACCCTACGGGAAGAGATGGGGGACGAGACCGATGACTTCCTCGACCTCTTTGAACATGGCGTCTCATACATTGAGGGCGGACGCACGGCCAGTGGCTTCTACACAGTCGAGGAAAGTGTAAGTGTGTTCAGTCTAGTGAAAGGATGTGTCAAGTGATGCCATGTAGAGATCACGTCACCTGCTTTCAGGTTCAATTCAATTTTTGATTTCCAATTGAACATAATGCATTCAACATATGTACGTAGTATAGATTAAAACAAAATTCACACATAAAGGAAGAAACTTATTTGGCACATTCCCCCAACATCAATATAACATGTGCATTATAGTAAACAAATTGTAGTACATTTTTTGTAATTTAAGAATATGCTATTCAATGAAACCATTACTACATTCATACTTCCAAATATGTTCTTATCCATAACATAAAGGTTTAGGCTATTCGGATATCGTCACATTCATTAATCTTATTATCATAACCTAAGCTTTTTTTAGTTTAAAAGGCTTCATAAATTATGCTACATATGTATAATTTGGTAAGAAAGGCAATTGTTTGAATTTCACCAGTTGATACCACAAGATATATATTTATTGCAAGCAGACCATTTAATAGGACAGCATGACAAAACTATTTGACAGGAATACATGCAAAGGCAGGGCATGCAGTCGACACAATGGAAGGTGTACTTAGACAATACGTGTTCCCACAGGACAGTCTTGTCATGCTGTACTGAGACAATATGTGTTGTTCCCACAGGACAGTCTTGTCATGCTGTACTGAGACGATACGTGTTGTTCCCACAGGACAGTCTTGTCATGCTGTACTGAGACGATACGTGTTGTTCCCACAGGACAGTCTTGTCATGCTGTACTGAGACGATACGTGTTGTTCCCACAGGACAGTCTTGTCATGCTGTACTGAGACGATACGTATTGTTCCCACAGGACAGTCTTGTCATGCTGTACTGAGACGATACGTGTTGTTCCCACAGGACAATCTTGTTATGCTTTACTGAGACAATATGTGTTGTTCCCACAGGACAATCCTATCATGCTGTACTGAGTCAATATATGTTGTTCCACAGGACAATCCTCTCAAGCTGTACAGAGTATCGGGCCAGCAGCACCTTCGTCTCGACTCAGTAAGTCTACAACACTTCATTTTACATGTCTGAATATTATCTCATAAAACACGAAACGACAAAACGTGTTAGTTGTAAATGCAATACATATAAACGCCTTTCACAAGATTCCTTCCCTGGCAGTTGCACTTTTCTTGTGCTTTACGTGTGTAATCAAAGGGTAGTAATTGAGTAAGCAGAGAGACTGAATGCATTGTCACATTCCCAACCCTGGACACCTTCAAGGGAAGGTTGGCCATGGTGCACTTTGCACTATGTCTCTATTAGCCAACTCAACAGTGCAGCATTGTTTTTTGTCAAGAACTCGAGCATTGTTTTATTATTTTAATCTGCACCACAACAGTGTTGTATACAATCACCAACTTCATCCACAGTGTGTGTAATCACAGCAGTGTTGTATACAATTACCAACTTCATCCACAGTGTGTGTAATCACAGCAGTGTTGTATACAATTACCAACTTCATCCACAGTGTGTGTAATCACAGCAGTGCGACTGCTCCAGAGTGGGATTATGCACTTACGTATGACCTGCTCCAGAGTGGGATTATGCACTTACGTATGACCTGCTCTAGAGTGGGATTATGCACTTGTGTATGACCTGCTCCAGAGTAGGATTATGCACATACGTATGACCTGCTCTAGAGTGGGATTATGCACTTACGTATGATCTACTCCAGAGTGGGATTATGCATTTACGTATGACCTGCTCCAGAGTAGGATTATGCACTTACGTATGACCTGCTCTAGAGTGGGATTATGCACTTGTGTATGACCTGCTCCAGAGGTGGGATTATGCACTTACGTATGATCTACTCCAGAGTGGGATTATGCACTTACGTATGATCTACTCCAGAGTGGGATTATGCACTTACGTATGACCTGCTCTAGAGTGGGATTATGCACTTACGTATGACCTGCTCTAGAGTGGGATTATGCACTTACGTATGACCTGCTCTAGAGTGGGATTATGCACTAACGTATGACATGCTCCAGAGTGGGATTATGCACTTACGTATGACCTGCTCCAGAGTAGGATTATGCACTAACGTATGACATGCTCCAGAGTGGGATTATGCACTTACATATTACCTGCTCCAGAGTAGGATTATGCACTAACGTATGACATGCTCCAGAGTGAGATTATGCACTTACGTATGACCTGCTCCAGAGTAGGATTATGCACTAACGTATGACATGCTCCAGAGTGGGATTATGCACTTACATATGACCTGCTCCAGAGTAGGATTATGCACTAACGTATGACATGCTCCAGAGTGGGATTATGCACTTACGTATGACCTGCTCCAGAGTAGGATTATGCACTAACGTATGACATGCTCCAGAGTGGGATTATGCACTTACGTATGACCTGCTCCAGAGTAGGATTATGCACTAACGTATGACATGCTCCAGAGTGGGATTATGCACTTACGTATGACCTGCTCCAGAGTAGGATTATGCACTAACGTATGACATGCTCCAGAGTGGGATTATGCACTTACGTATGACCTGCTCCAGAGTAGGATTATGCACTAACGTATGACATGCTCCAGAGTGGGATTATGCACTTACGTATGACCTGCTCCAGAGTAGGATTATGCACTAACGTATGACATGCTCCAGAGTGGGATTATGCACTTACGTATGACCTGCTCCAGAGTAGGATTATGCACTAACGTATGACATGCTCCAGAGTGGGATTATGTACTTACGTATGACCTGCTCCAGAGTAGGATTATGCACTAACGTATGACATGCTCCAGAGTGGGATTGTGCACTTACATATGACCTGCTCCAGAGTAGGATTATGCACTTACGTATGACCTGCTCCAGAGTGGGATTATGCACTTACGTATGACCTGCTCCAGAGTAGGATTATGCACTAACGTATGACATGCTCCAGAGTGGGATTATGCACTTTCGTATGACCTGCTCCAGAGTAGGATTATGCACTAACGTATGACATGCTCCAGAGTGGGATTGTGCACTTACATATGACCTGCTCCAGAGTAGGATTATGCACTTACGTATGACCTGCTCCAGAGTAGGATTATGCACTTACGTATGACCTGCTCCAGAGTAGGATTATGCACTAACGTATGACATGCTCCAGAGTGGGATTATGCACTTACGTATGACATGCTCCAGAGTGGGATTATGCACTAACGTATGACATGCTCCAGAGTGGGATTATGCACTTACGTATGACATGCTCCAGAGTGGGATTATGCACTAACGTATGACATGCTCCAGAGTGGGATTATGCACTTACGTATGACATGCTCCAGAGTGGGATTATGCACTAACGTATGACATGCTCCAGAGTGGGATTATGCACTTACATATGACCGGCTGCAGTAAAGTGGATATTAAGTTGCAGAATTGAGAAATGGAGTTTTATACATTTTTGCAATCCACAGATGAAATGCTTTGAAATTATATCCCATTTGTTGAAATATGTTCAGTAGTTTTTGATTTATTGTCAAAATTGAAACAAACTTTTAAAACATGACCTAGATAACGATTTTTGCCTTGTGTGCAAAATAGGCATCTGCCACTTTACACCCACTTAGCTGGGGCAGTACACGTGTGGGGGGAGAAGAGGAAATATGCTTGTTATTCCTGTGTAATGTTTAATATGTTTCTTCTGACATTATTTGTGTGTAGTGCCCTGTGGATGTTGAGTCTCTAGACCTGCGCTATGTCTACCTGCTCGACTGCAACCAACGCATCTATCTGTGGCTCGGCAAGAAGTCTACTCTGATGCTTCGTTCAAAGGCTAGGTATGATGTCAGATGTCACGGTATACAGGTGTCATACTCTAGGTACGATGTCAGGTGTCACAGTAGAGAGGCGTCCCAGTAGACAGGTGTCATAGTCTAGGTATGACATCAGGTTTCACTGTAGACGTGTCAGTCTAGGTATGACATCAGGTGTCACAGTATACAGGTGTCATACCCTAGGTATGATGTCAAGTGTCACGGTAGACAGGTGTCATACTCTAGGTATGATGTCAGGTGTCACAGTATACAGGTGTCATACTCTACGTATGATGTCAGATGTCATGGTAGATAGGTGTCATACTCTAGGTACGATGTCAGGTGTCACAGTAGACAGGCATCCCAGTAGACAGGTGTCATAGTCTAGGTATGACATCAGGTGTCACTGTAGATGTGTCATAGTCTAGGTATGACATCAGGTGTCACTGTAGACAGGTGTCATAGTCTAGGTATGATGACAGGTGTCACTGTGGACAGGTGTTATGTTATAGTCTAGGTATGACGACAGGTGTCACTGTAGACAGGTGTTATAGTCTAGGTATGACATCAGGTGTCACTGTAGATAGATGTCATAATTTAAGTATGACAACCAATAAAATACATATAAACTCATCTAACATGACAGTTGTGTATGTCAGCTTGTTGCAACATTGTGGTGGTTTGTGTGTTTGTAGGCTGATTGCAGAAAAGATAAACAAGAATGAAAGGAAAAACATGGCCGATATCATAAACATCATTTGTGGACTTGAGCCAGATGAGTTCTGGGAGAAGCTGGGATCTAGGGTAGACAAAGGCAAGATAAAGGTAATTCATCTGCTATGGCTGTTCATTTCTACTTGTCATGTCCACCCAAGAGTAGTGACTGTGTTGGATGCAGGTGATTGCATGGAAAGCACACAACCACTGGGGCAACAGGTTCTCCGGATGTCATGTGCAATAGTTGGGTTCTCATGATCTTATGTGGTATACCATACTGGCCGTAGGTATTTTGTGTGCAATAGTTGGGTTCTCATGATCTTATGTGGCATACCATACTGGCCATAGGTATTTTGTGTGCAATAGTTGGGTTCTCATGATCTTATGTGGCATACCATACTGGCCGTAGGTATTTTGTGTGCAGTAGTTGGGTTCTCATGATCTTATGTGGCATACCAAACTGGCCGTAGGTATTTTGTGTGCAATAGTTGGGTTTTCATGATCTTATGTGGTATACCATATTGGCCGTAGATATTTGGTGTGCAATAGTTGGGTTCTCATGATCTTATGTGGCATACCATACTGGCCGTAGGTATTTTGTGTGCAACAGTTGGGTTCTCATGATCTTATGCGGTATACCATACTGGCCGTAGATATTTTGTGTGCAATAGTTGGGTTCTCATGATCTTATGTGGCATACCATACTGGCCATAGGTATTTTGTGTGCAATAGTTAGGTTCTCATGATCTTATGCGGTATACCATATTGGCCGTAGATATTTTGTGTGCAATAGTTGGGTTCTCATGATCTTATGTGGCATACCATACTGGCCGTAGGTATTTTGTGTGCAACAGTTGGGTTCTCATGATCTTATGCGGTATACCATACTGGCCGTAGATATTTTGTGTGCAATAGTTGGGTTCTCATGATCTTATGTGGCATACCATACTGGCCATAGGTATTTTGTGTGCAATAGTTGGGTTCTCATGATCTTATGCGGTATACCATATTGGCCGTAGATATTTTGTGTGCAATAGTTGGGTTCTCATGATCTTATGTGGCATACCATACTGGCCGTAGGTATTTTGTGTGCAGTAGTTGGGTTCTCATGATCTTAAGTGGCATACCAAACTGGCCGTAGGTATTTTGTGTGCAATAGTTGGGTTTTCATGATCGTATGTGGTATACCATATTGGCCGTAGATATTTTGTGTGCAATAGTTGGGTTCTCATGATCTTATGTGGCATACCATACTGGCCGTAGGTATTTTGTGTGCAACAGTTGGGTTCTCATGATCTTATGCGGTATACCATACTGGCCGTAGATATTTTGTGTGCCATAGTTGGGTTCTCATGATCTTATGTGGCATACCATACTGGCCATAGGTATTTTGTGTGCAATAGTTGGGTTCTCATGATCTTATGCGGTATACCAAACTGGCCGTAGTTATTTTGTGTGGAATAGTTGGGTTCTCATGATCTTATGCGGTATACCAAACTGGCCGTAGGTATTTTGTGTGGAATAGTTGAGTTCTCATGATCTTATGCAGTATACCAAACTGGCCGTAGGTATTCGGACACCATATGTTTTCGGACAGGTGATAATTTAATTATTTTTAACTGTTCAAATACATATGGTCATTATGGTAGTTGGATTTTTCTGATCTTATATGGAATAGTTGGGTTCTCATGGTCTTATGCAGAATAAATGTGTTGTTGTGATATTGTGTGGTGATATTGAGCCTTTGTGATATAGTGTGGAGTAATTGGGCATTTGTAATGTCACATGTAATGACTGGATGTTGTTGCAAACACAGCTAATTGTCTTTACATGTTACTGTTGTCATGGTATTATGACATATGATATGATTCCAAGAGAAGTCAAGATGGTGTTTGATTGAACTTGTCTGCCAGGGAGTAAAGTGTAGTGCTTTCAGCAATCCTGAGGACTGGATACGGCGCTATATAGGAACATATATTTACATTTGTATTGCTTGTAGGAGTGGGTGCCAGACAACTGGAAGCCTCCCTCCCCCCTGCTCTACAAAGTGGGCCTGGGAATGGGGTACTTGGAGCTGCCCCAAGGTAATACTATCAGCTTCTATCTATCTTCTTGTTGCTGTGTACACAGTGTGTTGTTAGCTATTAATGTGGCTGTGACTTTTAGAGTTAACTACATGTTTGTTTTAGTTTTATTTATTCTTTTTTCTACAAGAACATAAATATTATTCATGAATTTAGTATGCTATGATATGTAGACATGTGGACAGTGCATTGTGGCAGTGTTTGTCTTGTGAGATGTATGACAACAGACTCTTGTGTTTAGTTGAGTTGTAGTTACATTGTGGCAGTGTTTGTCTTGTGAGATGTATGACAACAGACTCTTGTGTTTAGTTGAGTTGTAGTTACATTGTGACAGTGTTTGTCTTGTGAGATGTTTGACGACAGACTCTTGTGTTCAGTTGAGTTGTGAGATGTATGAGGACAGACTCTTGTGTTCAGTTGAGTTATAGTTACATTGTGGCAGTGTTTGTCTTGTGAGATGTATGAGGACAGACTCTTGTGTTCAGTTGAATTGTAGTTACATTGTGGCAGTGTTTGTCTTGTGAGATGTGTGAGGACATACTTTTGTGTTCAGTTGAGTTGTAGTTACATTGTGGCAGTGTTTGTCTTGTGAGATGTATGACGACAGACTCTTGTGTTCAGTTGAGTTGTGAGATGTATGAGGACAGACTCTTGTGTTCAGTTGAGTTATAGTTACATTGTGGCAGTGCTTGTCTTGTGAGATGTATGAGGACAGACTCTTGTGTTCAGTTGAGTTATAGTTACATTGAGGCAGTGTTTGTCTTGTGAGATGTATGAGGACAGACTCTTGTGTTCAGTTGAGTTATAGTTACATTGTGGCAGTGCTTGTCTTGTGAGATGTATGACGACAGACTCTTGTGTTCAGTTGAATTGTAGTTGCATTGTGGCAGTGTTTGTCTTGTGAGATGTATGAGGACAGACTCTTGTGTTCAGTTGAGTTATAGTTACATTGTGGCAATGTTTGTCTTGTGAGATGCATGACGACAGACTCTTGTGTTCAGTTGAGTTGTAGTTACATTGTGGCAGTGTTTGTCTTGTGAGATGTATGACAACAGACTCTTGTGTTCAGTTGAGTTGTGAGATGTATGAGGACAGACTCTTGTGTTCAGTTGAGTTATAGTTACATTGTGGCAGTGCTTGTCTTGTGAGATGTATGAGGACAGACTCTTGTGTTCAGTTGAGTTATAGTTACATTGTGGCAGTGTTTGTCTTGTGAGATGTATGACGACAGACTCTTGTGTTCAGTTGAATTGTAGTTACATTGTGGCAGTGTTTGTCTTGTGAGATGTATGAGGACAGACTCTTGTGTTCAGTTGAGTTATAGTTACATTGTGGCAATGTTTGTCTTGTGAGATGTATGACGACAGACTCTTGTGTTCAGTTGAGTTGTAGTTACATTGTGGCAGTGTTTGTCTTGTGAGATGTATGACGACAGACTCTTGTGTTCAGTTGAGTTGTGAGATGTATGAGGACAGACTCTTGTGTTCAGTTGAGTTATAGTTACATTGTGGCAGTGTTTGTCTTGTGAGATGTGTGAGGACAGACTCTTGCGTTCAGTTGAGTTATAGTTACATTGTGGCAGTGCTTGTCTTGTGAGATGTATGACGACAGACTATTGTGTTCAGTTGAGTTATAGTTACATTGTGGCAGTGTTTGTCTTGTGAGATGTATGACGACAGACTCTTGTGTTCGGTTGAGTTATAGTTACATTGTGGCAGTGCTTGTCTTGTGAGATGTATGACGACAGACTCTTGTGTTCAGTTGAGTTATAGTTACATTGTGGCAGTGCTTGTCTTGTGAGATGTATGACGACAGACTCTTGTGTTCAGTTGAGTTATAGTTACATTGTGGCAGTGCTTGTCTTGTGAGATGTATGAGGACAGACTCTTGTGTTCAGTTGAGTTATAGTTACATTGTGGCAGTGTTTGTCTTGTGAGATGTATGACGACAGACTCTTGTGTTCAGTTGAGTTGTGAGATGTATGAGGACAGACTCTTGTGTTCAGTTGAGTTGTAGTTACATTGTGGCAGTGTTTGTCTTGTGAGATGTATGACGACGACTCTTATGTTCAGTTGAGTTGTGAAATGTATGTGGACAGACTCTTGTGTTCAGTTGAGTTATAGTTACATTGTGGCAGTGTTTGTCTTGTGAGATGTATGACGACAGACTCTTGTGTTCAGTTGAGTTATAGTTACATTGTGGCAGTGCTTGTCTTGTGAGATGTATGATGACAGACTCTTGTGTTCAGTTGAGTTATAGTTACATTGTGGCAGTGCTTGTCTTGTGAGATGTATGAGGACAGACTCTTGTGTTCAGTTGAGTTATAGTTACATTGTGGCAGTGTTTGTCTTGTGAGATGTATGACGACAGGCTCTTGTGTTCAGTTGAGTTGTGAGATGTATGAGGACAGACTCTTGTGTTCAGTTGAGTTGTAGTTACATTGTGGCAGTGTTTGTCTTGTGAGATGTATGACGACGCCTCTTATGTTCAGTTGAGTTGTGAAATGTATGTGGACAGACTCTTGTGTTCAGTTGAGTTATAGTTACATTGTGGCAGTGTTTGTCTTGTGAGATGTATGACGACAGACTCTTGTGTTCAGTTGAGTTATAGTTACATTGTGGCAGTGCTTGTCTTGTGAGATGTATGACGACAGACTCTTGTGTTCAGTTGAGTTATAGTTACATTGTGGCAGTGCTTGTCTTGTGAGATGTATGAGGACAGACTCTTGTGTTCAGTTGAGTTATAGTTACATTGTGGCAGTGTTTGTCTTGTGAGATGTATGACGACGACTCTTATGTTCAGTTGAGTTGTGAAATGTATGTGGACAGACTCTTGTGTTCAGTTGAGTTATAATTACATTGTGGCAGTGCTTGTCTTGTGAGATGGTTGATGACAGAATCTTGTATTCAGTTGAGTTATAGTTACATTGTGGCACTGTTTGTCTTGTGAGATGTATAACGACAGACTGTTGTGTTCAGTTGAGTTATAGTAACATTGTGACAGTGCTTGTCTTGTGAGATGTATGATGACAGAGCCTTGTGTTCAGTTGAGTTGCCGCAGCACAAGTTGAGTCAGCCTCTCCTGAGTACGAGAGCTGTCTACATCCTCGACTGTCACACAGAAGTGTTTGTCTGGTAAGTTGCACTATCATGTCTGTCTCACAGCCTGTCTCAACATTCATCAATCTTCTTTTGGCACTGCTCAATTAAACATCCTGATTCATTCATTACATACCTGCTGCCTTCTAATGGCTGCGCAATAGATTCTTAAACATTACTATCCCTCGGTTTATAGTAGTAAACAGAGGGATGGTAAAACGGCTATTTTCAACCTTGGCATATATGAACATTGAAAAACAGTATGAAGATGTTAGTCCCCAGTTATCTTGGGAGACACTCGGAATTCATTATTAGTGTCTGATTACATTTAACAGTCGGACAAGGAACCCTGGCTGCGACTGGCTCTGATGTTGTCAGTGTGGTGCTGGGTATTAGGCCTGATTGTTTGCCTATCAACTGATGAGAGTAGTAGAGGTGGCTTCATTTTGTATCATACAAGTATGTTATGTCATGAAGCTATAAGCAGTAGTAGCTCAACTGACAATGGCGAACCAGTCTTTTGCAGCAGGATGTTCAAAAACATGTAAATATTATGTAATTTACTTTCCCAAAAGAGTTTTAAAAGAACAATGTATGATTGTCATGTGTTACGTGGTTGATATGGTTGTGTATGTGGTTGATATGGTTGTGTTATGTGGTTGATATGGTTGTGTTATGTGGTTGATATGGTTGTGTTATGTGGTTGATATGGTTGTGTTATGTGGTTGATATGGTTGTGTTGTGTGG
This sequence comes from Escarpia spicata, assembly GCA_963995525.1. Classification (NCBI taxonomy): domain Eukaryota; kingdom Metazoa; phylum Annelida; class Polychaeta; order Sabellida; family Siboglinidae; genus Escarpia; species Escarpia spicata. The sequence goes on from OZ023210.1 coordinate 37,977,272, forward strand.
TTGATATGGTTGTGTTATGTGGTTGATATGGATGTGTTATGTGGTTGATATGGTTGTGTTATGTGGTTGATATGGTTGTGTTATGTGGTTGATATGGTTGTGTTACGTGGTTGATATGGTTGTGTTATGTGGTTGATATGGATGTGTTATGTGGTTGATATGGCTGTGTTACGTGGTTGATATGGTTGTGTTGTGTAGTTGTCGTGATTACGGTTGTCACGGCTGTGTGTTGCAGGATTGGTCGTAAGTCTCCACGCCTGGTGCGTGCTGCAGCGTTGAAGCTGTCACAGGAAGTGTGCAGTATGCTGCAGCGGCCGGAGTGTACGACAGTGACCCGCTGCCTCGAGGGGTCAGTGCTTTCCTCACACTCACACACTGTATCAACTCTCATCACACCGTCTAGTTGTTTGTCAATACTTCTATCTCACACACTCACACACTCACACACTCACACACTCACACACTCACACACTCACACACTCACACACTCACACACTCACACACTCACACACTCACACACTCACACACTCACACACTCACACACTGCATCAACTCTCATCACACCATCTAGTTGTTTGTCAATACTTCTATCTCACACACTCACACACTGCATCAACTCTCATCACACCGTCTAGTTGTTTGTCAATACTTCTATCTCACACACTCACACACTGCATCAACTCTCATCACACCAAGTCTAGTTGTTTGTCAATACTTCTATCTCACACACTCACACACTGCATCAACTCTCATCACACCAAGTCTAGTTGTTTGACAATACTTCTATCTCACACACTCACACACTCACACACTCACACACTGCATCAACTCTCATCACACCAAGTCTAGTTGTTTGACAATACTTCTATCTCACACACTCACACACTGCATCAACTCTCATCACACCAAGTCTAGTTGTTTGTCAATACTTCTATCTCACACACTCACACACTGCATCAACTCTCATCACACCAAGTCTAGTTGTTTGTCAATACTTCTATCTCACACACTCACACACTGCATCAACTCTCATCACACCAGGTCTAGTTGTTTGACAATACTTCTATCTCACACACTCACACACTGCATCAACTCTCATCACACCAAGTCTAGTTGTTTGTCAATACTTCTATCTCACACACTCACACACTGCATCAACTCTCATCACACCAGGTCTAGTTGTTTGACAATACTTCTATCTCACACACTCACACACTGCATCAACTCTCATCACACCAAGTCTAGTTGTTTGACAATACTTCTATCTCACACACTCACACACTGCATCAACTCTCATCACACCAAGTCTAGTTGTTTGACAATACTTCTATCTCACACACTCACACACTGCATCAACTCTCATCACACCAAGTCTAGTTGTTTGTCAATACTTCTATCTCACACACTCACACACTGCATCAACTCTCATCACACCAAGTCTAGTTGTTTGACAATACTTCTATCTCACACACTCACACACTCACACACTCACACACTCACACACTGCATCAACTCTCATCACACCAGGTCTAGTTGTTTGACAATACTTCTATCTCACACACTCACACACTGCATCAACTCTCATCACACAAAGTCTAGTTGTTTGTCAATACTTCTATCTCACACACTCACACACTGCATCAACTCTCATCACAACAAGTCTAGTTGTTTGACAATACTTCTATCTCACACACTCACACACTGCATCAACTCTCATCACACCAAGTCTAGTTGTTTGACAATACTTCTATCTCACACACTCACACACTGCATCAACTCTCATCACACCAAGTCTAGTTGTTTGTCAATACTTCTATCTCACACACTCACACACTCACACACTGCATCAACTCTCATCACACCAAGTCTAGTTGTTTGACAATACTTCTATCTCACACACTCACACACTGCATCAACTCTCATCACACCAAGTCTAGTTGTTTGTCAATACTTCTATCTCACACACTCACACACTGCATCAACTCTCATCACACCAAGTCTAGTTGTTTGTCAATACTTCTATCTCACACACTCACACACTGCATCAACTCTCATCACACCAGGTCTAGTTGTTTGACAATACTTCTATCTCACACACTCACACACTGCATCAACTCTCATCACACCAAGTCTAGTTGTTTGTCAATACTTCTATCTCACACACTCACACACTGCATCAACTCTCATCACACCAGGTCTAGTTGTTTGACAATACTTCTATCTCACACACTCACACACTGCATCAACTCTCATCACACCAAGTCTAGTTGTTTGACAATACTTCTATCTCACACACTCACACACTGCATCAACTCTCATCACACCAAGTCTAGTTGTTTGACAATACTTCTATCTCACACACTCACACACTGCATCAACTCTCATCACACCAAGTCTAGTTGTTTGTCAATACTTCTATCTCACACACTCACACACTGCATCAACTCTCATCACACCAAGTCTAGTTGTTTGACAATACTTCTATCTCACACACTCACACACTCACACACTCACACACTCACACACTGCATCAACTCTCATCACACCAGGTCTAGTTGTTTGACAATACTTCTATCTCACACACTCACACACTGCATCAACTCTCATCACACCAAGTGTAGTTGTTTGTCAATACTTCTATCTCACACACTCACACACTGCATCAACTCTCATCACAACAAGTCTAGTTGTTTGACAATACTTCTATCTCACACACTCACACACTGCATCAACTCTCATCACACCAAGTCTAGTTGTTTGACAATACTTCTATCTCACACACTCACACACTGCATCAACTCTCATCACACCAAGTCTAGTTGTTTGTCAATACTTCTATCTCACACACTCACACACTGCATCAACTCTCATCACACCAAGTCTAGTTGTTTGACAATACTTCTATCTCACACACTCACACACTGCATCAACTCTCATCACACCAGGTCTAGTTGTTTGACAATACTTCTATCTCACACACTCACACACTGCATCAACTCTCATCACACCAAGTCTAGTTGTTTGTCAATACTTCTATCTCACACACTCACACACTGCATCAACTCTCATCACACCAGGTCTAGTTGTTTGACAATACTTCTATCTCACACACTCACACACTGCATCAACTCTCATCACACCAAGTCTAGTTGTTTGTCAATACTTCTATCTCACACACTCACACACTGCATCAACTCTCATCACACCAGGTCTAGTTGTTTGACAATACTTCTATCTCACACACTCACACACTGCATCAATTCTCATCACACCAAGTCTAGTTGTTTGTCAATACTTCTATCTCACACACTCACACACTGCATCAATTCTCATCACACCAAGTCTAGTTGTTTGTCAATACTTCTATCTCACACACTCACACACTGCATCAACTCTCATCACACCAAGTCTAGTTGTTTGACAATACTTCTATCTCACACACTCACACACTGCATCAACTCTCATCACACCAAGTCTAGTTGTTTGACAATACTTCTATCTCACACACTCACACACTGCATCAACTCTCATCACACCAGGTCTAGTTGTTTGACAATACTTCTATCTCACACACTCACACACTGCATCAACTCTCATCACACCAAGTCTAGTTGTTTGTCAATACTTCTATCTCACACACTCACACACTGCATCAACTCTCATCACACCAGGTCTAGTTGTTTGACAATACTTCTATCTCACACACTCACACACTGCATCAACTCTCATCACACCAAGTCTAGTTGTTTGTCAATACTTCTATCTCACACACTCACACACTGCATCAACTCTCATCACACCAGGTCTAGTTGTTTGACAATACTTCTATCTCACACACTCACACACTGCATCAATTCTCATCACACCAAGTCTAGTTGTTTGTCAATACTTCTATCTCACACACTCACACACTGCATCAATTCTCATCACACCAAGTCTAGTTGTTTGTCAATACTTCTATCTCACACACTCACACACTGCATCAACTCTCATCACACCGTCTAGTTGTTTGTCAATACTTCTATCTCACATACTCACACACTGCATCAACTCTCATCACACCAAGTCTAGTTGTTTGTCAATACTTCTATCTCACACACTCACACACTGCATCAACTCTCATCACACCAAGTCTAGTTGTTTGACAATACTTCTATCTCACACACTCACACACTGCATCAATTCTCATCACACCAGGTCTAGTTGTTTGACAATACTTCTATCTCACACACTCACACACTGCATCAACTCTCATCACACCAAGTCTAGTTGTTTGTCAATACTTCTATCTCACACACTCACACACTGCATCAACTCTCATCACACCAAGTCTAGTTGTTTGACAATACTTCTATCTCACACACTCACACACACACACTCACACACTCACACACTCACACACTCACACACTCACACACTCACACACTCACACACTCACACACTGCATCAACTCTCATCACACCAGGTCTAGGTGTTTGACAATACTTCTATCTCACACACTCACACACTGCATCAATTCTCATCACACCAGGTCTAGTTGTTTGTCAATACTTCTACCTCACACACTCACACACTGCATCAACTCTCATCACACCAAGTCTAGTTGTTTGACAATACTTCTATCTCACACACTCACACACTGCATCAACTCCCATCACACCAGGTCTAGTTGTTTGACAATACTTCTATCTCACACACTCACACACTGCATCAACTCTCATCACACCAGGTCTAGTTGTTTGACAATACTTCTATCTCACACACTCGCACACTGCATCAACTCTCATCACACCAGGTCTAGTTGTTTGTCAATACTTCTATCTCACACACTCACACACTCACACACTCACACACTCACACACTCACACACTCACACACTCACACACTCACACACTCACACACTGCATCAACTCTCATCACACCGTCTAGTTGTTTGTCAATACTTCTATCTCACACACTCACACACTGCATCAACTCTCATCACACCGTCTAGTTGTTTGTCAATACTTCTATCTCACACACTCACACACTGCATCAACTCTCATCACACCGTCTAGTTGTTTGTCAATACTTCTATCTCACATACTCACACACTGCATCAACTCTCATCACACCAAGTCTAGTTGTTTGTCAATACTTCTATCTCACACACTCACACACTGCATCAACTCTCATCACACCAAGTCTAGTTGTTTGACAATACTTCTATCTCACACACTCACACACTGCATCAACTCTCATCACACCAGGTCTAGTTGTTTGACAATACTTCTATCTCACACACTCACACACTGCATCAACTCTCATCACACCAAGTCTAGTTGTTTGACAATACTTCTATCTCACACACTCACACACTGCATCAACTCTCATCACACCAAGTCTAGTTGTTTGTCAATACTTCTATCTCACACACTCACACACTGCATCAACTCTCATCACACCAAGTCCAATTCTTTGTCAATACTTCTATCTCACACACTCACACACTCACACACTCACACACTGCATCAACTCTCATCACACCACGTTGTTTGTCAATACTTCTATCTCACACACACACACACACACACACACACACACACACACACACACACACACACACACACACACACACACACACACACACACACACACACACACACACACACACACACACACACACACACACACACACACACACACACACACACACTTACACACTCACACACTCACACACTGCATCAACTCTCATCACACCACACAAGTTGTGTGTCAATACTGTGTACCTTGGAGGAATGGTTACGTCGGATGGGTGTTGATATGTGGAAGTGCGACGCTGACTATAAGGGGAGCGAATGCTTGGAGAAAGGTAGAGGGAGTCATGATGGACAGAAACATCTTGAAAAAGCTGAAAGGGAAAGTCCTGAGAGTGTGTGTTACACCGGCATGCCTACATGGTCTGGAGACTGTGGCACTGACAGAACAACAAGAGGAGCTGCAAGTTTGTGAGAACAACTGGGTTAGAAGAATAACAAGAACAAAGAGGGTAGACAGAAGAAGGACGAATGACCTGAGAAAAGAAGTTGAAATGCAGTGCCGTGTAACAGGAGGATTATTGAGAAGTCTTATGAGATGGGCAGGCCACTTGGAAAGGATGGATGCCGGAAAAATAGCGAAGAGAGCAGAGGTGGAACAACATAAAGGACACCGGAAAAGTGGGAAGGCCACAGATGATAAGGGAGGACTGCATGAAGAGGGACATGAGAAAATCAGGGGAGGATGAAAGATGGAGAGAGGAAGCGATGGACAGAAAACTATGGAAGGAAAACACACAGTTATACTGTACCTGACCCTCACCCCTATACAGCAGGGAACAAGGAGAGCAACACTTCTCACACTCACTCTCGCACACTGCAACTCCTCTCGTCACACCACACTAGTTGTCTCTCAGTGCTAGCACCCAGCAAATCGGTTTAGTATTTAAATTAATCAGTATTTGTATTTTAGATTTCTACTGCCAGGAAACCAATATTTTATTCCTGGGCTCCACATTATGCAGGATTGTAGCAATTATTTGAAAAGATGGGTAACTGTTTGTTGTGTCTTGTTGTTTCTTGTAGTTTCTTGATGTTTCTTGTAGTTTCTTGTTGTGTCTTGTTGTGTCTTGTTGTGTGTGTGTTCTTGTTCCTTTCTACACTACTCCCATCCATCTCCTTCTCTCCCTGTCTCCTGCAGCACGGAGCCTCACATCTTCAAGCTGCAGTTTGCGGGCTGGGACGACGTCATTGCCGTGGACTACACACGCACATCCGAGTCAGTGCAGCGTAGAGGGGTCGACATCAAGGCATGTGGCACTCACAACAGACTATACACATCAGGTCCTTCAGATCCAAGTTTAGTGCCTCATATGTACATGACAGTGCTGACTGTAGCAGTTTAAAGTTGCTCTTTCAGTTTTGGGAAGAAACACGGTTGAAGTTATTTGTTCATAATCATTGATGGTGCATATAGTTGGTGTTTTTATTGCTTTACATTCATAGTTTTGTAAATTACAGCATTAATTTATTTGTTTGTCAGCACCAATGAAGTAACTGATTATGTAGTATTATTGTTCCCTACAGTGGTGCTTTACCCATTTACCCTGTGTCATTAAATTTAAAGATTTCCAGAAAATTTATTGTTGACCATTTATATAATGACATATGTCATTATACAATGTCAACAAAATCTTATCATAGTTACATATTATGATTGAGTTATATTTAAAGGTAAGTGTTTAGTTTGTAAAATGCCTGTCTTACAGATGTTACAGTAATTCTCTCTCACTGTAAGTCATTTGTATGGTCATCAGCTTACATTAGCTGTCTATGACTGCGAATCACTTGGGGTCATCTAACAGTCTGTGACTGCAAGTCACTTGTGGTCATCTTACAGTAGCTGTCTGTGACTGCGAATCACTTGTGGTCATCTTACAGTAGCTGTCTATGACTGGGAGTCACTTGTGGTCATCTTACAATAGTTGTCTATGACTACGAGTCACTTGTGGTCATCTTACAATAGCTGTCTATGACTGTGAGTCACTTGTGGTCATCTTACAGTAGCTGTCTATGACTACGAGTCACTTGTGGTCATCTTACAATAGCTGTCTATGACTGTGAGTCACTTGTGGTCATCTTACAGTAGCTGTCTATGACTACGAGTCACTTGTGGTCATCTTACAATAGCTGTCTATGACTACGAGTCACTTGTGGTCATCTTACAATAGCTGTCTATGACTGTGAGTCACTTGTGGTCATCTTACAGTAGCTGTCTATGACTACGAGTCACTTGTGGTCATCTTACAATAGCTGTCTATGACTACGAATCACTTGTGGTCATCTTACAATAGCTGTCTATGACTACGAGTCACTTGTGGTCATCTTACAATAGCTGTCTATGACTACGAATCACTTGTGGTCATCTTACAATAGCTGTCTATGACTACGAGTCACTTGTGGTCATCTTACAATAGCTGTCTATGACTACGAATCACTTGTGGTCATCTTACAGTAGCTGTCTATGACTACGAGTCACTTGTGGTCATCTTACAATAGCTGTCTATGACTACGAATCACTTGTGGTCATCTTACAATAGCTGTCTATGACTACGAGTCACTTGTGGTCATCTTACAATAGCTGTCTATGACTGCGAGTCACGTGTGTTCATCTTATACATTAGCTGTCTATGACTGCGAGTCACTTTTGGTCATCTTACAGTAGCTGTCTGTGACTGTGAGTCACTTGTGGTCATCTTACAGTAACTTTCTGTGACTCACTTACTTGTGATAATCTTACAGTAGCTCTCTGCCATTGTGAGTCACTTGTGGTCATCTTACAGTAACTCTGTGACTGCAAGTCACTTGTGGTCATCTTACAGTAACTCTCTGTGACTCAGTTACTTGTGATAATCTTACAGTAGCTCTCTGACACTGTGAATCACTTGTGGTCATCTTACAGTAGCTGTCTGTGACTGTGAGTCACTTGTGGTCATCTTACAGTAACTCTGTGACTGCAAGTCACTTGTGGTCATCTTACAGTAACTCTCTGTGACTCAGTTACTTGTGATAATCTTACAGTAGCTCTCTGACACTGTGAGTCACTTGTGGTCATCTTACAGTAGCTGTATGTGACTGTGAGTCACTTGTGGTCATCTTACAGTAACTCTGTGACTGCAAGTCACTTGTGGTCATCTTACAGTAACTCTCTGTGACTCAGTTACTTGTGATAATCTTACAGTAGCTCTCTGACACTGTGAGTCACTTGTGGTCATCTTACAGTAACTCTGTGACTGCAAGTCACTTGTGGTCATCTTACAGTAACTCTCTGTGACTCAGTTACTTGTGATAATCTTACAGTAGCTCTCTGACACTGTGAGTCACTTGTGGTCATCTTACAGTAGCTGTCTGTGACTGTGAGTCACTTGTGGTCATCTTACAGTAACTCTGTGACTGCAAGTCACTTGTGGTCATCTTACAGTAACTCTCTGTGACTCAGTTACTTGTGATAATCTTACAGTAGCTCTCTGACACTGTGAGTCACTTGTGGTCATCTTACAGTAGATGTCTGTGACTGTGAGTCACTTGTGGTCATCTTACAGTAACTCTGTGACTGCAAGTCACTTGTGGTCATCTTACAGTAACTCTCTGTGACTGTGAGTCACTTGTGGTCATCTTACAGTAGCTCTCTGTGACTCAGTTACTTGTGATAATCTTACAGTAGCTCTCTGACACTGTGAGTCACTTGTGGTCATCTTACCTTAACTCTGTGACTGGGAGTCAGTTATGGTCATCTTACAGTAGCTCTCTTCGACAGGCCATCATGCAGAAAGACAAGATCAAGACAGACCTGTCAGCACTGTTCATGCCGAGACAACCGCCCATGTCCCCTGAGGAAGCCGTGAGTACTGTGTTGCCTAGTGACAGAAGGTCTGTGATACTGCATGGTAACTGTAATGCAGAAATCTCAAGTTGCCAGTTGTAATAGGACACTTGTACTAGAAATATGGTATTCTGATAAATGTATCCCTATTTCTAGTACAAACTTCCTGTTTAGGACTGGTGGCGCCCTCTATTGGAAACGTGTGAGATAAACATGGATATACACTTTGACCTGTAGCTGGTTGATTCATGCCATTTTCAACCAGTGCTCACATTGACTTTTTTAGTTTTTTAATTCAAATTCAATTACCTAATGGTATTAACTTGTAAATGTGTAAGTGAAGTAGGCCATATTTAGTGTTTAGTGGATGAGATAGGGATTTGGATCAGTTTGACTGGTGGCAACCATAACAACAAATGCAGGAAATTATTTGTTTGACATGACCAGTTAGATAACTGTTGTCCTTGGTAATAACCAACCGGACATGTTATCTGATACCATTTTGTAATTTAATGGTTAAGGACGTTTTCATATTGCATGTCATTACAAAGTCTGGTCAGCTATATTTTAAACAATATCCCTGCGTGTAGACCAAGCTATGATGCGCCTGAATGTGAACCTATTTGTGGTGTGTCGTTATAGGAACAGTTGATGTCGGAATGGAATGAGGATCTGGATGGCATGGAAAGTTTCGTCCTCGAAGGGAAGAAGTTTGTGCGATTGCCAGAAGAAGAAATTGGTGAGTTTGAGTTACATGTTTAACACATTACAATACAATGTTTATCTTTTATGTGACAAATGTTATTTTTGTTGTTTGTGACAGGATACTTCTACAGCCATGACTGCTACATGTCTGTTTGTGTATTTGTGACAGGACACTGCTACAGCCATGACTGCTACATGTCTGTTTGTGTATTTGTGACAGGACACTGCTACAGCCATGACTGCTACATGTCTGTTTGTGTATTTGTGACAGGACACTTCTACAGCCACGACTGCTACATGTCTGTTTGTGTATTTGTGACAGGACACTTCTACAGCCACGACTGCTACATGTCTGTTTGTGTATTTGTGACAGGACACTTCTACAGCCACGACTGCTACATGTCTGTTTGTGTATTTGTGACAGGACACTTCTACAGCCATGACTGCTACATGTCTGTTTGTGTATTTGTGACAGGACACTTCTACAGCCACGACTGCTACATGTCTGTTTGTGTATTTGTGACAGGACACTTCTACAGCCACGACTGCTACATGTCTGTTTGTGTATTTGTGACAGGACACTGCTACAGCCATGCCTGATATGTGTCTGTTTGTGTGTTTGTGACAGGACATTTCTACAGCCATGACTGCTACGTGTCGGTTTGTGACAGGACACTTCTATACCCATGACTGCTACGTGTCTGTTTGTGACAGGACACTTCTATACCCATGACTGCTACGTGTCTGTTTGTGTGTTTGTGACAGGACATTTCTACAGCCATGACTGCTACGTGTCTGTTTGTGTATTTGTGACAGGACACTTCTACAGCCACGACTGCTACATGTCTGTTTGTGTATTTGTGACAGGACACTTCTACAGCCACGACTGCTACATGTCTGTTTGTGTATTTGTGACAGGACACTTCTACAGCCATGACTGCTACATGTCTGTTTGTGTATTTGTGACAGGACACTTCTACAGCCATGACTGCTACATGTCTGTTTGTGTATTTGTGACAGGACACTTCTACAGCCACGACTGCTACATGTCTGTTTGTGTATTTGTGACAGGACACTTCTACAGCCACGACTGCTACATGTCTGTTTGTGTATTTGTGACAGGACACTGCTACAGCCATGCCTGATATGTGTCTGTTTGTGTGTTTGTGACAGGACATTTCTACAGCCATGACTGCTACGTGTCTGTTTGTGACAGGACACTTCTATACCCATGACTGCTACGTGTCTGTTTGTGACAGGACACTTCTATACCCATGACTGCTACGTGTCTGTTTGTGTGTTTGTGACAGGACATTTCTACAGCCATGACTGCTACGTGTCTGTTTGTGTATTTGTGACAGGACACTTCTACAGCCACGACTGCTACATGTCCGTTTGTGTGTTTGTGACAGGACACTTCTACAGCCACGACTGCTACGTGTCTGTTTGTGTGTTTGTGACAGGACACTTCTACAGCCACGACTGCTACGTGTCTGTTTGTGTGTTTGTGACAGGACACTTCTACAGCCATGACTGCTACGTGTCTGTTTGTGTGTTTGTGACAGGACACTTCTATACCCATGACTGCTACGTGTCTGTTTGTGTGTTTGTGACAGGACACTTCTATACCCATGACTGCTACGTGTCTGTTTGTGTGTTTGTGACAGGACACTTCTACAGCCAAGACTGCTACGTGTTCCTGTGCCGCTACTGGATGCCCGTGGAAGAGGCGGAGGGAGGTTCGGAGAAGGGGAGCAGTGAGGGGGAGGAGGAGGTTGCTGAAGATGAGTTCAAGTGTGTCGTCTACTTCTGGCAGGGACGTGAGGCGTCCAACATCGGCTGGCTCACCTTCACCTTCAGGTGACATTCACTGCTACTGCGCCACATGCAACTGTAGCCAGATTAGTCTAACACCATTTAGAAGGAGGCAGTCTGTTCCGAGGTTTTCATTAATTAATTAATATAATGTCCTTAACCCTAGAAGTGACCTCTGAAAATCCTCTAACATACTGTTCCTATAAAAATCATAACTTTCTAATATTTGTCATAAAAATATTAATGAGATATCATTTTATTGCTAAAGGAATGCTCTATTATAATAAAATGATAATAACTATATCACATACTAAAATTATGAGGATATTACTATCTGAACTTCATCCAAAAAAATAGTAAAAAACAAAAATTTCATCGTGCTGCCAGATAATTACTGAGTGGCTGTGCGCTCTATATCCAGTGAGACAAATATAGCCAAGTATGTTAGCTGCCAAATAATAAAAAAATGGAACAAATCTGTTGAGAACTTTTATTGATGTGATTTTTTCCCACATAAAAATAGGCTGATTCAAGAAGAACACACTCTTCACTGTTGCAACCAACACACTCGCCTGGAGAAACATATTGCACTGCTACTTTGTTGAATTTTCACATCAAAAAACACCCCAAAGTCATTGAAACTATCTGAACTAGTATAATAACCTTATTTATTAGTCAGGCATTTTGTTAAAATATTGACACAGAAACTTGAGATAATCCGAATAAACGTTCGAAGTGGATAAGTTGCCAAACACCACTCCGCCATTTTGTTTTCGACTTTCACTTTGGAGGGCTGATGACGCTACATTTGAAACCATGGTACTGATTCGCTGAATTATGTCAGCCCATTGATGTCATTTTTGGCAGATCGACCAATGACAGAGCTTTCCATCAATACCACGTGTGCGAGGATCTAGACTTTATGAATGGATGAGTAAATGCAGTATAGAAAACATAGTAAATCAACAAGATGTAGGCGTCAACAGTGTCACGTTTGTTTGTTTTTGTTATACACAATCTCAAAAAAATCGGTCAGCTATCCATAGATACCAAATGTTCACATGTCAGTTGCATGTGATGGAAATTAAAATTGTTACAACAAAGGCATGGTTGGGCCGAATTCGGCCCTGGCCACTCCGAGGGTTAAGACTACTATGTTGACTAATAAGAATAATTATTACTTATAGACCACAATTTCCATAAAAGCACAATTCAATCAACTATTGAATTTATCATAAAAACTTTTAAAATACTTTCAGTATATCATGTTCAATATATCATAAGAAAACGGTAAAAAGATATACTGACCACCAAATTGTGTTTAATAAGTCCATAAAAATGGTTGCAAATTGACGGTACGACCACGGAAACATGTTCAAATAGTTAACAAAACATCTGTTTCAAAACAAGCTTTATTGGCAATACGGCCTAGTTGGGCTGCGTTAACTTCTATGCCCTTTGATGTTTAACTATTCCACGTTCAACACAGCAGACCACCTGTTACAAATTACTACACCTGCTCAGAGTTTCCGCCAGCAGGGTAACATAATAAAATTACGTACAAAAAAATATTCTAGGGTACAGATACATATCCAAAATAAATCCAGAAATGCGCATGCGTTGATAACATTCTGTGCAATGAAACTCTTATTTAGTGATGTTTTTAATAGTGAAGAATGAGCCCGTGCCAACACGTTTATGCTAGCTATTCCATGATTGGCTAAACATGGTATTCACTGCGGGATTGAAGCCCTCACCTCAGGATAGAACATGGCGTACCCGGTATATTGGTAGGCCTAGTATAAACAATACGGCGTGCTGTCATGGCTGTACATTTTTTTAGATGTTTTCGAGAATTAATTGTTTCTTGGTGAAGAAAAATAACATAAGATACCATACTACATCATGAATGGGACTATTTATTCTAAAATGTGAAGGCAAGTTTACAATTTTCCTGCTGACTGTTACATTTGTCATTTGTTCTCCTACGAAACATGGAAATGATCACTATGAGCCGGGCGGGATTTCCCACTCCAAATGCCAGGAAATCGCTTCTCCGAGCATCTAGAAGTCCAATTTATCTGGGGGAGGGCCAGACTCCCCACCAATCAGGGTGCTTACGGTGCCCGTAGCAGGTTTCGCCTGCCAGTTCCACAGTCTAAAAATTAACTAACTCCGTACCCAAATCATTTTTATAGCGGAAACCCTGCAGCTACTTCCAGGTAGACGAACAGACCAGGTCCCTTAAATGTATATATTACTGGAATCTATAAATATTCGTTGTCACTGTTATTACACTCATTAACTTTCCTAGAGGAATCACTATTCATTATCATCACTGTTGATGTATCAAGACATACTGTGCTGACATGTTGCAGTTTGCAGAAGAAGTTTGAGTCGCTGTTTGGCAGTAAACTCGAAGTTGTCAGAACGTGTCAGGTGAGTGCTTGTGTTCTCTCGTCCACTTTCAAAACAGTCGCAATCATAACAGTGTCCCTAACGTAACAGTCCCAATCATAACAGTGTCTCTAACGTAACAGTCGCAATCATAACAGTGTCCCTAATGTAACAGTCCCAATCATAACAGTGTCCCTAACGTAACAGTCGCAATCATAACAGTGTCCCTAACGTAACAGTCCCAATCATAACAGTGTCCCTAACGTAACAGTCTCAATCATAACAGTGTCCCTAATGTAACAGTCCCAATCATAACAGTGTCCCTAACGTAACAGTCGCAATCATAACAGTGTCCCTAACGTAACAGTCCCAATCATAACAGTGTCCCTAATGTAACAGTCCCAATCATAACAGTGTCCCTAATGTAACAGTCGCAATCATAACAGTGTCCCTAACGTAACAGTCCCAAACATAACAGTGTCCCTAACGTAACAGTCCCAATCATAACAGTGTCCCTAACGTAACAGTCCCAATTATAACAGTGTCCCTAACGTAACAGTCGCAATCATAACAGTGTCCCTAACGTAACAGTCCCAATCATAACAGTGTCCCTAACGTAACAGTCGCAATCATAACAGTGTTCCTAACGTAACATTCCCAATCATAACAGTGTCCCTAATGTAACAGTCCCAATCATAACAGTGTCCCTAATGTAACAGTCTCAATCATAACAGTGTCCCTAACGTAACAGTCTCAATCATAACAGTGTCCCTAACGTAACAGTCGCAATCATAACAGTGTCCCTAATGTAACAGTCTCAATCATAACAGTGTCCCTAACGTAACAGTCCCAATCATAACAGTGTCCCTAATGTAACAGTCCCAATCATAACAGTGTCCCTAATGTAACAGTCTCAATCATAACAGTGTCCCTAACGTAACAGTCTCAATCATAACAGTGTCCCTAACGTAACAGTCGCAATCATAACAGTGTCCCTAACGTAACAGTCCCAATCATAACAGTGTCCCTAATGTAACAGTCCCAATCATAACAGTGTCCCTAATGTAACAGTCTAAATCATAACAGTGTCCCTAACGTAACAGTCGCAATCATAACAGTGTCCCTAACGTAACAGTCGCAATCATAACAGTGTCCCTAATGTAACAGTCCCAATCATAACAGTGTCCCTAATGTAACAGTCTCAATCATAACAGTGTCCCTAACGTAACAGTCCCAATCATAACAGTGTCCCTAATGTAACAGTCCCAATCATAACAGTGTCCCTAATGTAACAGTCTCAATCATAACAGTGTTCCTAACGTAACAGTCCCAATCATAACAGTGTCCCTAACGTAACAGTCCCAATCATAACAGTGTCCCTAATGTAACAGTCGCAATCATAACAGTGTCCCTAACGTAACAGTCCCAATCATAACAGTGTCCCTAACGTAACAGTCGCAATCATAACAGTGTCCCTAATGTAACAGTCCCAATCATAACAATGTCCCTAATGTAACAGTCCCAATCATAACAGTGTCCCTAATGTAACAGTCCCAATCATAACAGTGTCCCTAATGTAACAGTCTCAATCATAACAGTGTCCCTAACGTAACAGTCCCAATCATAACAGTGTCCCTAACGTAACAGTCGCAATCATAACAGTGTCCCTAATGTAACAGTCTCAATCATAACAGTGTCCCTAACGTAACAGTCCCAATCATAACAGTGTCCCTAATGTAACAGTCCCAATCATAACAGTGTCCCTAACGTAACAGTCGCAATCATAACAGTGTCCCTAATGTAACAGTCTCAATCATAACAGTGTCCCTAACGTAACTGTCCCAATCATAACAGTGTCCCTAACGTAACAGTCGCAATCATAACAGTGTCCCTAATGTAACAGTCCCAATCATAACAGTGTCCCTAATGTAACAGTCTCAATCATAACAGTGTCCCTAACGTAACAGTCCCAATCATAACAGTGTCCCTAATGTAACAGTCCCAATCATAACAGTGTCCCTAATGTAACAGTCTCAATCATAACAGTGTCCCTAACGTAACAGTCCCATCCACACCTAATCATCTGTCCCACTTCTAATCACCTGTCCCACTCCTAACCATCTGTCCCACTCCTAACCATCTGTCCCACACCTAACCATCTGTCCCACACCTAACCATCTGTCCTACTCCTAACCATCTGTCCCACTCCTAACCATCTGTCCCACACCTAACCATCTGTCCCACACCTAACCATCTGTCCCAAACCTAACCATCTGTCCCACACCTAACCATCTGTCCTACTCCTAACAATCTGTCCCACTCCTAACCATCGGTCCCACTCCTAACCATCGGTCCCACTCCTAACCATCTGTCCCACCTCTAACCACCTGTCCCACTC
Organism: Escarpia spicata; assembly: GCA_963995525.1. Taxonomy (NCBI): domain Eukaryota; kingdom Metazoa; phylum Annelida; class Polychaeta; order Sabellida; family Siboglinidae; genus Escarpia; species Escarpia spicata. Next base: position 37,993,986 of record OZ023210.1, read on the forward strand.
TTAACCACCTGCCCACTCCTAATCATCTGTCCCACTCCTAACCATATGTCCCACTCCTACCCATCTGTCCCACTCATACCCATCTGTCCCACACCTAACCATCTGTCCCACTCCTAACCATCTGTTCCACTCCTACCCATCTGTCCCACACCTAACCATCTGTCCCACACCTGACAATCTGCCCCACTCCTAACAATCTGTCCCACTCCTAACTATCTGTCCCACTCCTAACCATCTGTCTCACACCTAACCATCTGTCCCACACCTAACCACCTGTCCCACTCCTAACCATCTGTCCCACTCCTACCCATCTGTCCTACTCCTGAGTTCTTAATTATCCACATGCATTGCCCATATCCCACATGTGTGGAGTGTAGTTAAAGGTTTTTATATTTACATATGGATTTGGACAGATCTCTTACCTAAATGTAATTCTCCATAATACTTTTTTTTTCTCCATCGCACCCTCAGTTGTCATACAATTATACAGTCGCTTCATACAATCATACAGTCGCTTCATGCAATCATACAGTCGCTTCATGCAATCATACAGTCGCTTCATGCAATCACAGTCGCTTCATGCAATCATACAGTCGCTTCATGCAATCATACAGTCGCTTCATGCAATCAACAGTCGCTTCATGCAATCATACAGTCGCTTCATGCAATCATACAGTCGCTTCATGCAATCATACAGTCGCTTCATGCAATCACAGTCGCTTCATGCAATCACAGTCGCTTCATGCAATCATACAGTCGCTTCATACAATCATACAGTCGCTTCATGCAATCATACAGTCGCTTCATGCAATCATACAGTCGCTTCATGCAATCATACAGTCGCTTCATGCAATCATACAGTCGCTTCATGCAATCATACAGTCGCTTCATGCAATCATACAGTCGCTTCATGCAATCACAGTCGCTTCATGCAATCATACAGTCGCTTCATACAATCATACAGTCGCTTCATGCAATCATACAGTCGCTTCATACAATCATACAGTCGCTTCATGCAATCATACAGTCGCTTCATGCAATCATACAGTCGCTTCATGCAATCATACAGTTGCTTCATGCAATCACAGTCGCTTCATGCAATCACAGTCGCTTCATGCAATCACAGTCGCTTCATGCAATCATACAGTCGCTTCATACAATCATACAGTCGCTTCATGCAATCATACAGTCGCTTCATGCAATCATACAGTCGCTTCATGCAATCATACAGTTGCTTCATGCAATCATACAGTCGCTTCATGCAATCATACAGTTGCTTCATGTGATCATTGTATACATTTATATATATATATATATATATGTGTATATATACATCATAGTTTTTGGGGTCACAGGAAGAGGGCATCTAACATGCCATGTGGCCATCATGCATCACAAGTTCTTTTTTTAAACGGTTGTTATTATATATACTATTATGCTGCTGTTCCAAAAATAAAACATTAGATTTAATTTTATTATCTGTCCCACTCCTAACAATCTGTCCCATCCCTAAAGATCTGTCCCACTTCTAACGGTCTTTCCCACTTCTAAGTTCCTAACAATCTGTACCGCTCCTAACAGTTTGCTTCTGTTCAGTTTATGCAGTGCGCTAGAAGAACAGATCCACCAGTTTCCATGTATGTTGCAGCAACAAGAGAACTTGAAGTTCTTGTCCCACTTCAAGACCAAGTTCATCATCCATGATGGCAAGCGCAAGGCGGTGTGCGCTGAGGGAGAATGTGCTCCTGTAGAGTTCTTCCAAATCCGCTCCAATGGAAGTCTCCTCACTACACGCTGCATCCAGGTGTGACATGCACGCAAGCACACACACCCGCACGCACACACTGCACACATCACACATGCATGCATGCGCACACGCACACACACCACACATGCAACCACACACACACAGACACACACACAATGCATGCACGCATGCACACATGCTCACACCACACACGCACACACATTCACACCACACACGCAACCACACAGACACACACACACACACACACACACACACACACACACACACACACACACACACACACACACACACACACACACACACACACACATGCATGAGCTGCCATGCTATAGCAGTCTGCTTTGATCATTCATCTCTTCCTCCAATTTCTCCTTAGCCAGTCTGTTTGTGGCTTTACTGGGTTATTGCTATATAATTAGCATTGTTTCTCTGTCCGGTCACGTCATAAAGAACTTATCTACAATTAGTTATCAATTAATATAATCCTATCAATTCAGACATAGTGTGAACAGTATTGATCAGTTTTGTGTATTCCATTACTGTGTTCACATTTGTAGGAATTTAACCGAATGTTGTTGCTAAGTTGCAGTCAGTCAGTGTGGACTTTGCTGTTGTGTACCACCTGACCACCTGACCACCTGAGTAAAACACCATATTTGTCTCCATGTCAACCTCACATTTCATTGTTTCACTCAATGTCAACATAACACTATATGTCTCACCATGTCAACCTCACTCTGTCTCTCTCTCTTCATGCCAAGGAATAGTAAAAAGCAGTACAGGAGAAATGTCCACAAAGGAAGATATAAAGACAAGAGGAAATATTTAGCAAATATCGACAGGAATAACACACTGAAGAATAAGACAGCAACAGAAAGCTGGAATATCGTAAAGACTGAAATTGAATGCATCTTCGATATATTTGTTCCCTTGAAAAACAAGGGAAACAGTCCAAAAAGAAACACTTATTGAAAGAAGCCATTAGAAAAATTAAGTACAAACAAATGATGTGGAAGTCATATAGACGTACTGGAAATAATAAAGACTACAACATTTATAAAGAAGCACTTAACAAAGCTACAGCTGAAATTAGAAATTCAAAGAGAAGCTATGAACAAAAATTAGCTTGTAATATAAAACATGACATCAAGAGTTTTTATACGTATGTTCGAAGCTAACAGAAAGTTCAGGATATGGTCGGTCCTCTAGAAGATAGTGCTGGAAATATAATATCAGAGGGATTCTTAATGGTAGAAGACCTGAATGAGTATTTTAGTTCGGTGTTTACCAGAGAAGAGACGTTAGTTCACTGCCAGTACCAGAGGCTAAGTTCAAGGGGGTAGAATCAAAATATTTAGGACAGTTAATTGTAACCCTGGAAATGGTAGCTAAGAAAATTAGGGCTATGAAGGATAATAAATCACCTGGAGTGGATGGGATTCTGCCCAAACTACTATTAGAAATTGTAGAACAAATTAGCATACCACTTGCAACAGTTTTCAACTAGTCATTAGAAGAGGGAGTGGTTCTTTTAGAATGGGAAGAAGCAAACATTATACCGTTATTTAAAAAAAGTTCGAGAAACAAGTCAGAGAACTATAGACCAGTGAGTTTAACATCGGTGATTGGCAAATTATTAGAAAGACCGATTAAAGATCACATGGTGGATTTTCTTGTTAAACATAACTTGATAAACCCATCTCAACATGGGTTTCTAAAAGCGAGGTCATGCTTAACAAATATGTTATGTTATTTGGAAGACATCACTAAGTGGGTAGACGAGCGATCACCCGTAGATATCATCTACTTAGATTTTCAAAAAGCTTTCGACAAAGTGCCACATCAAAGATTACTGCTTAAACCTAAAAGCCCATGGCATAGGAAATGGTATAATTAATTGGATAGAAAAATGGCTGATTGATAGTTGATGGGGAGGCTTCAAACTGGAAATCAGTTTTGAGTGGGGTACCACAGGGATCAGTACAGGGACCTATATTATTCTTAATATATATATAAATGATTTGGACGATGATATAACAAGCAAGGTGTTGAAATTTGCGGATGATACAAAAGTGTTTAGAAGAATTAAAAGTGATGGAGATAGACAGCATTTACAAGATGATCTTGACAGGTTGATCAAATGGTCTGAAAAGTGGCAAATGTTGTTCAATTTGGAGAAATGTAAATGCCTGCACACAGGACACGGGAACGAAGATGTAGAATATACAATGGGGGGGTACTGTACTAAGTACTACTGTAAAAGAAAAGGACTTAGGGTTAACCATTAGTGCTGATATGAAGATTTCAGAGCAGTGCGGAATTGCAGCTTCAAAGGGAAATTAAATCCTTGGATTAATTAGGCGAAATATAGCATATAAGGAAAAAGAACTAATAATACCACTGTACAAAACAATAGTTAAGCCTCATTTAGAATATTGTATACAAGCGTGGAGGCCATACTGCAAGGACATAGATATGCTAGAAAGAGTACAGAGGAGAGCGACTAAAATGATACCAAAACTGAGGGATCTTAGTTATGAAAAACGCCTAAAAGAATGTGGTTTAACAACACTAGAGACCAGGAGATTGAGAGGAGATCAGATAGAAGTGTTTAAAATAGTGAATGGTTATGAAAATATTGATAGAAATATTTTGTTCTCAGTTAAGAAAGATAGAAAAACCAGAGGACATGAAGTTACATTAGTCAAGTTCTCATTTTCAGAAAGGACTGCCAACTCATGGAACAGTTTATCTGCTGATTGTATGGGTGCTAGTAGTGTGAATATATTTTAAAATAAAATCGACACATACGTCGACACAAGGGCGGGATACACGTAGATAAACGGGTTGAACTCTCGATAAGCCAAAAGGCTTCCTTGTCCACCTGCCATCTAGAGTTGAGAATTAACTCTAGATGGCAGGTGGACAAAGAAGCCTCACACTGTCTCTCTCTTTCCATAACAAATGTCAACCTCACACTGTCTCTCTCTCTCTCCATGTCAAATGTCAACCTCACACTGTCTCTCTCTTTCCATGTCAAATGTCAACCTCACACTGTCTCTCTCTCTCTCCATGTCAAATGTCAACCTCACACTGTCTCTCTCTCCATGTCAACCTCACACTGTCTCTCTCTTTCCATGTCAAATGTCAACCTCACACTGTCTCTCTCTTTCCATGTCAAATGTCAACCTCACACTGTCTCTCTCTTTCCATGTCAAATGTCAACCTCACACTGTCTCTCTCTTTCCATGTCAAATGTCAACCTCACACTGCTTTATGTTTCTTTCAGATTCAAGCATCTGCCTCTCACCTGAATTCAGAGTTCTGGTAAGTTTTCTCTGTGGTTTTGTCATTCCAAACATAGTGTGAAATTGATGCTGTTTGAACAAAACTCTGATATCTCTCATTCATCCGATAGTTTTCTAACATTTCAAGTGTAGTCATTAGCAGATTCTATTTAAAATATCTGGTTCATATTTGTTACCAAAACATTACATACACATTGTGTGACAGTTGGTGTGTTGTCTGCCCGCAGCTACATCCTCAAAGTGCCGTTTGATTCGGCAGACAGTCAGGGCATTGTGTACGTGTGGATTGGGAAGAGGTCAGACGCTGAAGAGGCGCGGTTAGCAGAGGAGATAGCTGATGACATGTACGGGGTAAGTCAACAAGTTTAAAGTATTACTATTTTAAGTTTTAAATATTGAAATTTCAACTCAGGTTTTCTGTCAATTCCAAAGTCACTCCAGGCCGACTTCTCAACAAGGTAGGAAACAAACTTTTAATAGTAATTGAATATACAAAGTGCGTAATGATGGTGCTTGGTCAAAGATTATGTCCACTTAGTGCATTGGACTCGCGATCTTAAGCTGTATCATGTGACTATGTCATGTGTCTGTCACAGGAGTCACACACCATCCAGATACTGAGTGAGGGGGAGGAGCCAGAGAACTTCTTCTGGGTCGGTCTCGGAGGAAAGAAGCCGTATGATGAGGTATGGTTCATCAACATCGGATCGACAAAATGCTCTTATTTCACACGGAATTGTGTGAAATTTTATTTACCGTATTCAATCTATTAAGCGTACATGTCCTAATTAGTACACCCACGTTTTTGTAGAATGTGATACCGTGACAGCGATCTCCAAGGTCAACCTTCACTGTTGAATCCATCATTGTTATTTAATTTCTACCAATGTCACACTAGATTCAAAGTGCAGTAATGAACAATTATGAAAAGATCCACCTAAATTATCAGGAACCCCAGAAAATGGGTGTACGCTTATTGAAATGCAAAATTTAGCTCATTGGATGTCACAGATATTTGTTAAGGATACTGTATGGAAAGTAACTATAACAATCTGTTATTATTACTTTTTTTTTTTCTTCTGAATAATCAGCAATCTAACCTGGTTTATATTGATTCAGCAAGTTAATAAAAGTAAATGCTAAACATATTTCTGATCCACATCCAGAATATTACCTTTACTGTGACTGGTGGTCTGTACTGGACTAACAGATGGTTGAAAAGTGGCTGTTTACATTAATAGACTAATTCTAAATTTTATTTTTGATTTAAAATAAAATGTGCAGATGTTGGAGAGAAAGTCACATGTTACATTGCATGTGGCTGATGATGTTGCAGCATGCGGAGTACATGAGATACGCCCGACTTTTCCGTTGCTCTAATGAGAAAGGTTACTTCACAGTCTCTGAAAAGTGCTCAGACTTCTGCCAGGTTTGTAGTCATTTCTTCATTTGTTTCTGATGCATTTTCAAGAAACCATGCCATTCTTTATTGAACAAGTATATAATTATAATTCTTAAAAATCCATATTTAGTATACATTCTATTGTGCAATGATCAGAACATTTGCTAAACTGCAGCAAATACTGGTTTATCTTTCAAACGATTTATAAAAAGTGTCTAGTCATTGCGCAGAGTAGAGTATACTGAATCAAATGCAACATTCAGCCCTATTTGGATAACCCAATTACTTGCAGAGATATCCCTTTTCCAAATGCAAACAATTTATAATTTTTGAAAATTGCCATCAAAGATTGCATAATGGATTTGATTGATATTGACTGCATGTTTTTTAGAGGTATGTAATTGTTATAAAAGTTAACTTTATTGATAATAGACTTACAAAGCTGATAATCTGGCAGAAAACCATTTTGAGTATTTTTTGGTCAAAAAACACCATTTCACCTGGGGTGTCTGGCTTTAAATGGTTGAAGAACTGTTACTTCAACATCTGAAGTCAAATAATGCTTTGTTGTGTTGTTAGGATGACTTGGCAGATGATGACGTAATGATTCTGGATAATGGGGAAAAGGTGTTCCTGTGGATCGGTCGCAAGACAAGTGACGTGGAGATCAAATTGTCATTCAAGAGTGCCCAGGTAAGCACGTCACCCCCACAGTCTACAGTTTAGAGTGTATTGCTTGGTCCGTCACTAATACAGTGTGTACAGTTTAGAGTGTATTGCTTGGTCCGTCACTAATACAGTGTGTACAGTTTAGAGTGTATTGCTTGGTCCGTCACTACTTCAGTGTGTACAGTTTAGAGTGTATTGCTTGGTCCGTCACTGCTAGTGTGTACAGTTTAGAGTGTATTGCTTGGTCCGTCACTGCTACAGTGTGTACAGTTTAGAGTGTATTGCTTGGTCCGTCACTGCTACAGTGTGTACAGTTTAGAGTGTATTGCTTGGTCGGTCACTGCTACAGTGTGTACAGTTTAGAGTGTATTGCTTGGTCGGTCACTGCTACAGTGTCTACAGTTTAGAGTGTATTGCTTGGTCCGTCACTGCTACAGTGTGTACAGTTTAGAGTGTATTGCTTGGTCCGTCACTGCTACAGTGTGTACAGTTTAGAGTGTATTGCTTGGTCCGTCACTGCTACAGTGTCTACAGTTTAGAGTGTATTGCTTGGTCGGTCACTGCTACAGTGTGTACAGTTTAGAGTGTATTGCTTGGTCGGTCACTGCTACAGTGTGTACAGTTTAGAGTGTATTGCTTGGTCCGTCACTGCTACAGTGTGTACAGTTTAGAGTGTATTGCTTGGTCCGTCACTGCTACAGTGTGTACAGTTTAGAGTGTATTGCTTGGTCCGTCACTGCTACAGTGTGTACAGTTTAGAGTGTATTGCTTGGTCCGTCACTGCTACAGTGTGTACAGTTTAGAGTGTATTGCTTGGTCCGTCACTGCTACAGTGTCTACAGTTTAGAGTGTATTGCTTGGTCCGTCACTGCTACAGTGTGTACAGTTTAGAGTGTATTGCTTGGTCCGTCACTGCTACAGTGTGTACAGTTTAGAGTGTATTGCTTGGTCTGTCACTGCTACAGTGTGTACAGTTTAGAGTGTATTGCTTGGTCCGTCACTGCTACAGTGTGTACAGTTTAGAGTGTATTGCTTGGTCCGTCACTGCTACAGTGTGTACAGTTTAGAGTGTATTGCTTGGTCCGTCACTGCTACAGTGTGTACAGTTTAGAGTGTATTGCTTGGTCCGTCACTGCTAGTGTGTACAGTTTAGAGTGTATTGCTTGGTCCGTCACTGCTACAGTGTGTACAGTTTAGAGTGTATTGCTTGGTCCGTCACTGCTACAGTGTGTACAGTTTAGAGTGTATTGCTTGATCCGTCACTGCTACAGTGTGTACAGTTTAGAGTGTATTGCTTGGTCCGTCACTGCTACAGTGTGTACAGTTTAGAGTGTATTGCTTGGTCCGTCACTGCTACAGTGTGTACAGTTTAGAGTGTATTGCCTAGTCCGTCACTGCTACAGTGTGTACAGTTTAGAGTGTATTGCTTGGTCCGTCACTGCTACAGTGTGTACAGTTTAGAGTGTATTGCTTGGTCCGTCACTGCTACAGTGTGTACAGTTTAGAGTGTATTGCTTGGTCCGTCACTGCTACAGTGTGTACAGTTTAGAGTGTATTGCTTGGTCCGTCACTGCTACAGTGTGTACAGTTTAGAGTGTATTGCTTGGTCCGTCACTGCTACAGTGTGTACAGTTTAGAGTGTATTGCTTGGTCCGTCACTGCTACAGTGTGTACAGTTTAGAGTGTAGATGTTGATATAGCAGCTGTTATAATGGCCTATAATGGTGATACTTTTGCATCATAATGTTGTTACAAGTTAGGTAGGGTGACTTATTGTACATTTGTGCTTTGCCTTTGTTGTTTATTACCTTATTGTTCCACCTATTTCAAGCCATTTTGTAAATGTTATCGAGATCAGGCATTGGATTGCTGCAGTACTCTGAAGTAGTTTGTGAGGAGTTGACCAACTTGTAATGGTTTGGTTGTACGAAGGGATTGTATTCTCACTTCAGGTTTACATTCAACACATGCGAAACAAGCAACCCGATAATCCACGTAAACTACTTCTTGCGCTGAAGAACAAAGAAACGCGTAACTTCATCAAATGCTTCCATGGCTGGGGCAAACATCGCGAGGTTCCACAGTAACAACAACATAACAAGATTACCACGCCCAGCCCATTGTGTGCCGACGGTGAAGAGCGTCACTCGAGTTTTATTGACTTTTGATGAACACATTGTTTACAAAGCAGTGCAGATTTACAGCTTGTATGACTTTACACACAGTGTGGGAACAATTTGTCCACGCTCTGTACTGTGTTGTAAACATGTAATTACCGTGAAACAACAAGTGTCTTAACTTTACATTAAGTTGATCAAACCAAGAGTGAACACTAAGCAGAGGTGCTACCTGTACGTAAAAGATTGTCTATCAAATTTATTATTTATTTATTAAGATCAGCTATTGAAAAGAAAATGAAGATTTAATTTCTTTGAACAAAGTGATTTTTTAGTAACAACATTGGCAGTGCTTTGCTCTCCTGTTCTCTTTCTTTGCATGTTACCCCGGTACATATAATGTGTTCTTATGATGGCTTCAAATGCAATGCTTCTTTATGTTTATTTAAATCACCTTGATAAGTTTATTGTGTTGAAATAATATCTTGTACTACCTTGTATTTTGTAGTCATGTAACTGCCAAATGCAGCAGTGGTGATGTTTGAGTGCAATACGACAAGACACGTAAAACTGTTTACAAAACAAACACCACTGATTTATTCCTGCCATGGATTGTTCAATGTATATGCCGTGTATGTGTGTGTTTGTGTGCACTAACAAACTTATTCAACAACAGAACACCGACGCATACAAGAGCAGAATTCCAGATCCAACATTGCAACCACATTGTTATCAGTTCTATACTATGCTTGCGTGTAACCCAATTATATATAACATCCTTCAAATTGCAATACATATTATCAGTTACGTTGGAAGTTTGTGTGATGTTGAGCCGTGTTTATCCTTATTAATAAAATGTATTTAATTCTGCTAGTTTGATGGTTGATTGTTTCTTATGAAGAATTGTGTTTGCCCCATCTATGAATGCATGCTCTATTATTTATTGTTTAAAAAGTCAGCATTTGTGTGTCCGGTAGTGTTTTGTGAAACAAACAATACTGCTAATATTGTAAATTGTTATAGTTACAAACCCACAAGAGTTTATATTTACTTACCAAGTTAGTGTATTCATTTACTAGAAACATTCTGACCATTCATGCATTGACCAGTTAAAGTCAGTGGATCCATTATTTTTTAACAATTGATTATACGTATGATAATAAAACTAACTTACATAATTATAACTTCAGTATCTGCAGTTATTTTTTTACCCTACAAAGGTACTATGAAGTGTACACGGTTCAAAAAGGCCAGTTTATGAGTCTCCTCATTACGCCGCGCCACGCCCTACGATCTGCCGACCGCGCATGGCTAGCCGTTCCGCGCCACAACCTCGAATGATATGGCGGCCGTTCATTCTCTCGCTGTTCATTCAGTGGAACGCACTACCCGAGGATCTGCGTCTGACCGAGTGCGTGGACACTTTAAAATGCATCTTAAGACTTAATGTCTAGTTCTCTACCATTCACTCTCCACATAGTAGTATTTATTATTTTGTACTATTATACTTATTTATTTATTATTGTTATCTGTTATGTATGTATTGATAATTTTAGCTTGGGTATGTTTAGTACATTTTATATTTTAATGCAGTGCTAGTCTTTTTATATGTTTAATTCTATTATCTACATTTTAGTAGCTATTAATTGTTAACACCCTTGAACAGAGTCCTACTCTGGATATGAGTGTATAAATAAAGTATATTATTATTATAGATAGCCACTTCAAACGATTTCACTGACACATTGTTTTTTCGTGCGCACTGCTGATCGAAGCCGCATCGTTGCATTTACTTGGGACCTGGATACCGTTTTATTTCAACTCATCTTTTCGCACTCTTTTTCCGGTTGCTTACCTCATTCACTGTGAGATTCTTGCGGAATGTAAGTTGGCATTTCTTTACGTCTTTTTCCGATTGAGTTTTGACTAAAATTAAGCTAAATTTAATCGATTTGACGGCATAACTGTTTTAATTCGATTGTAACATTTACATGATTTTTAGTGATTGTAACAAAAAATATTGTCTTTAAACAGATCTATAGGTATTGAATTACTCTCTATGTTGAACATTTTGATATACCCCACAAAATCGAAATGTGGTTTCAGCGCCATTCAAAACATGCAACATTTCTCTGATTTTGACCGATCTGTGTCTGTCAGACCGACAGCGCGTCACCTAAGCCAGATGCAGATCATAACTTATTCCATTTCTCTGAATTTAACAAGATTGCCATCCAACAAATTTACTCTAGATGACAGGTGGACAAGGAAACCTTTTGCCTTTGGCTTATCGAGAGTCCAATACTTTTTATCTACGTGTATCCCGCCCTTGTGTCAACATATGTGTCGATTTTATTTTAAAATATATTCACACTACTAGCACCCATACAATCAGCAGATAAACTGTTCCATGCATTTACAGTCCTTTGTGAGAATGAGAACTTTCTTATATCTAATCTACACTGCTCGTTTACTAATGTAACTTCATGTCCTCTGGTCCTTCTATCTTTCTTAACTGAAAAAAATATATTTCTATCAATATTTTCATACCCATTCAATATTTTAAACACTTCTATCTGATCTCTCAACTGTCATAAGTTATTTTTTTATCGAAATATGTCTGTATTTTGCATGCTGATTAGCCACTATTGACTTATTAATTTATTTTTAATATTAAATGAACTGTTGATGCATATATATTACCGTAATTGATGTTGTTGTACACTTAGCATAACAGTGTTGTCTTAGTGTAGACTCACGTGGTTGACTCAGTGTAGACTCACAGTGTTAACTCACAGTGTTGACTCACAGTGTAGAGTCACCGGGTTGACTCACAGCATTGACAGTGTTGACTCACACATTGTTGACTCACACAGTGTTGACTCACAGTGTGGACTCACAGGGTAGGCTTACAGTGTTGACTCACAATGTTGACTCACAGTGGTGACTCACAATTTTGCCTAACAGTATTGACTCACAGTGTGACTGACATCACATTGTTGACTAACTTGACTCAGAGTGTTGACATAGTGTTGATTCATAGTGTTGGCTCACAGGGCTGACTTAGTGTTCAGTTACGACGATGACTCATGTTGTTGATTCAATGTTGACTCACAGTTTTAACTCGGTGTTGACTCATGCACCAGCCCCCCCCCAGATCCGCCTACATGTGCACCGCTAACATTTCCTTTTCAATGAACAGAGTACCACATATAATTATTCTACTGTCCTCCGAATCACTCGATCGTAATACCTAATAAAACCTATACTTATGTCACCATTACACCGTCGTGACAGCAAGGCGTAGATAAAGATACATAAGCTACCGATAGATCATCACTCGTCAAATCCGTGTAATACAGAAGAATTCCATTCAATCCAGGTTCGTTTCTAGACAAATCAGTCGGCACAATCAACTTGGCTGGCTCTCGATCCGTAGGAGCCAGGGTATGTGGTCACATCTGACATCTTTCCTGTCGCGCTTACATTTATCCGGGCCTTAAATTTTATCTGGGTGATGTTTATATGTAAGGCATAATATTTGGCACCAGTAGATCAGGTAGTGATAAATAATATCCAGTAGTTAAATATGTTCCGTTTGTTGTCGTAACACGAGCGTTATATTTAAAGTACATAATTATAATTTGCTGTTTCAGATTTGTGACCAAGTAAAAGAGTAAGTCACATGCGTGGTGAGGAAACCGTTTTACAACAGATAATTGTTTATGTCTGTGGTAAGCACACATTTTATAATTTATGTATGTATATAAAAAGAGCTGTCTATAGACAATCCATCAAGGCTGCAAGTTCAACGTCCGGAAATGGATAAGCAAACACAAGATATATATATATATATATACATATATATATATATAAACATACATAACGCCTGGATAAATGAAAGCGCGATAGTCCTAGCTAGTGCTAAACTGGATACGCGCACATGCAGAAACGTCACCCGAATATTATTTTACGCCCGGATAAATGTAAGCACGACACCGCCAAACAGTGATTTGTGCAAATGTCTCTGTGGCGCTACATAGTGGACAAATGAGAACTACATTTACAGCGGACAAGTTTTGGTAGTTTTCATCACGTGGCTTGCTTCCATCGACGTTTCTGAAACAGTCGGTGCGGTTGGTAACCTATTAACTTGTTATAATGTTTGCGTATTATGCATTAATGTAAATAAACGTACTTAAAATGCAGTGAATTGTCCAAATTAAACTATTTTAAGTTATCAGCTGTGATTAGGTATATATGCATATCGGATGGGCGATAATATATATAACATGTGGACGTGCGGTTCTATGCTACGTTCCAAACTAAACTGCCTAAATTTCTAAAAGCTCGTGTATACTGTGAATAAGACTCGTGACTCTGTATATGAATGATACAATTGTTTGGCCCGACTGTGTCAACAATGTCAATGCTTTTTCTAATCCTATCTTGTCCAACTGTTCCCTGAATTGATGCCCTGATTTTGACGAGGCAAGCTCATCAGACATCACTGCCCTGGTATTGTCTATTGACTGTGTGGTTGTTAAACCATTCTCAATACTTGGAGGAGTTTTGTTTACCTCGGAATAGAAGTGATTTGTTTTCGTTGAGCCGAGTGAATAATGTTTTTGTATGTAATTATATTCTGAACTAGAAAGCCCCATAGCGTTTCAAACAGCGATTATGAACCTCCCTTTCACCACACCCGATCATCTATAGTGCCTATAAAATAAACAAACAAACTACCCACAACGAATGCGCACAAACAAGCACCATACAACTCCTGCGTTAGCTCAAGTTTGGGCTGTTTGGAGTAAATCACCTAAGACCTACGAGACTCCATTAAAATGGTCGGGGTACCCCAATGATTGTCTCAGGGTGAAGTTTGGCATTGCTTAACACCTTGCTGCCTATCATTAAATTCAGGGTGCCTGATGGCTTTAGCTTACTAGTCCTTAAAAATAAATGTCCCGGGTACCACCAGGTCATTTCCACCGTGACTTGCGTTACAATTTTGCCCATTTTAGAAACTAGTTTGGCATATGTGCAATAATAATGCATTTCAAAATTCCATCTTCTGTGAATAGGAACCTATTGGCATAGTGTATTAAATGATATCAGCAAATAATAATTTGATTATATAATATAGTTTTAATTGCATATAATTATAACATGACTCGTGTTACGGCAAAAGGAAAACACAAAAACCTACCTTGGTTCATGTTAAATATTTAATATTAAATATTCATGTTAAATATTTAATATTTCTCCTCAAAGTATAAATGACAGAAACCAATGAATACCTGTGAATGAATCACAAATAAATAGGGTTTAAAAAACACAATTAGTAAATTTAAATTTTACAAAAAAAAAAATCAACATTCCAAGTGTTACATTCACTAACCAAATGCAGTGACCGGAAATTACCTGATCGCGAGAACGATTAATCAATGTGTCATGCCTTTGCCAAGTTCTTTGAAGTAAAGATAAAAAAAGTAATGTCCAAACTACAACACTTATCATGCGGACGACGGCGTGCAAAGCCATCAAATAAATTTTCTAACCACTGGCAGCGCAGGTTTTTATGACGAGAGACGCCATTTTTTAAGTCCCGCCGCGTCCCTTGGACACACTTTGTACGGTGGTTGGAAGCTGTCTCGACTTTAGAATTATGCACGCTTTTTCCTCTAAATATATGAAAGGAATACAGCTTAAATCAAAATTTTACTAGTGGCTAAAGTGACAGAAACCAAATGTAACGCTGCATCAGCAAAGGCAAGGTGAAGGCCACCTATTTTGGGTGGTGCCACCTACCGAATGAACCGTGAAATAGTCTAATGCCTTGAATGACCTGTACATGAAAGCAGTGTCAACTCAACTACCAACTGACTAGCTGTCACACTGGCCACACTTTACTTAAACTAGGCAAATACTGTACATATGCATCTGAGTACACACTTGAACAATATTGTTAGCTTTGGACATCTCACTTTGAACAATCAGTATGTGTATAGTAACTTCTAACAACTTTGACTTTGTTGGTAAAATTATTTAAAAAAAAGACTAATAATGTTTTGCACCTCAGTATCAGCATATTTTTTACCGTAACTCAAAATCCGGGCCAGTAACTTTCACAGGCGGGCCACTAACCTTTCAAATCTACTGGGCCAGTGGATTCAAAACCTTAATGTCAAGGCCTGCCCCTGGCTGATCGCTTTGCGAAACTCTGAATTTAAGCTCAGCCTATGAAATCGCTCACTAGATCAGTGGTTGACGGCAAGTCAGGTGGTCATAATAAAACTAATTTCAACCAACCGTGGCTCATGTTACATGCACTGTTTAGGAAGTAAAAGCAATTATTTGAATGCACAATACCGCTCAGCTGCTTGTGCTAATGAACGAACGGGTCATTATACATTGGGATTCCCAGAAGTTGTTTATCCGTCTTCAAATTGGGGCGGGTATTTGCGCTGTTCTCACGGGTGATGCAGTCGCGACTGGCGAAGTCAATTACTAGTTTGACTCAGCTAACTTCTGCACTTCGCGTAGGGGATCAGCCAGGGCTTCACTAAACACAAGTGTTTCCTAATGAATTGAAAACTGCCCTAATGACACCGTTACTGAAGAAAGCCTCACTTGACAAACTAGAGAACTATCGTCCCATTGCCAACCTTGCTTTCATAGGAAAGTTGATCGAGCAAGTCGTCCTCAAACGCCTGAATCTGCACATTGCAACGAATAAGCTGCATGATGAAATGCAGTGGTGTACTTTGTTAAGCCAGATAATGATTTTTTAAATCTGGCAAAATTCACCTACATTAAAGCAATGTCACACAATGAAATAAGAGAATAATAACTGGGCAGATATAATTACTCTTGACACTAAAAAAACCTTCAGGGCCATAACAGTGGGCCGAATTTACCATGGGCTGAAATCACCAGCACTCACATAGAGACTAGACCAGAATTAACAAATCGGACAAACCACCCATTTAGCAAAAATTACGTAGCATAGAACGGCCGTAGAAAAGAGGTCAACAATGCTGAATTTGTTGTTACAACATTTTGGTATTGTTATACCTTGATCAATGCATTAATTCCATGTTGTTTGAGCTATATTTTTCGGTCTACACAACGCCTTGGTTTGCGCCGGTCAGCGACTGTCCTCACTGGTAACGCACAGTGTGCTTGAAATGAATGATATAACGGCTCATATCGGTGCAAACCAGACTGCTGTTTGGACCACAAATGTGCACTGAAACTCAAAGTTTGAATTGATGCATGTTTGAGCACTGCGTGGTGGTTTCAGACAGGTGCAAGTGAGATGTCGTTCCGTGGAGGAGGAGGTCGAGGTGGACGCGGGGGCAGGGGAGGCCGTGGGGAGTTCAGAGGAAGAGGTGGAGGATTTAGAGGAGGCAGAGGTACGTTGACATGTCTCGTAGGTAGAGGCAGGCCTTTATGCAGGGTAATATTTTGCCAGTCGAAAAATGCCTCAGCGTACACATACAGTCCAGTCCAAACGTGCATACATTAATACATGCTTATATATATATTATTTATATATTTAAATAACAGTTGGTAATGTTTCACGTTTGGAAACACTACCGAACAGAGTTTTACTTTGGGTTTTAGTGTATAAATGAAGTTATTATACTAGGATATCCCATCTCACCAGGTCGTAGGATCACATTTCTACCATTTCAAAATGTCTTCGTACACATGTAGATATGCGCATCCATGCACGCACACAGGCAATCGACTCTGAATATGTGTACATAAATACATACATTAATTATACACGCACACACAAGAGGGACACACATTTTAATGCAAGACTTTATTGCACTGTGCTTAGTTTTCGTGGAAAATGATCCAACTGTTGCTACCTAGGTGAAGAATATGACGCATGGTTCTGATTTTTTTCACAATTTCATTTGGTAAGGTCTTGTCACCATAACTTGGTGACAAACTGACGATACTTGTTTACCCAGTTGATGTCATGACTGTGTTGTAGGTCGAGGAGGGGGTGGGGGCTGGCAAGACTACGGACCCCCTGAAGCGGTTGTAGGTTAGTCGCTTCGTATCATCTTAGAATAAATTTCTTTCAATATATTAGTGGGAGCACAAATGATGCGTCCAATTGTTTTTTGTCGTTTTAACAAAAACTTGATCAAATTCCTCCATAATATAGCTACGTGCTAAACCTCTAACACCTGTTCCGTTGAGTTTCTGCAAGCAAACTGTTAGAGAAGTCGTTTTGAATTAATTACGAAAATAGACCAGCGAAATCCAAATCTTGTAAACGACACCTGCGTCAAAAAAGGGCGTCCTATCTGCGTTGTGTAAATCACTCTTATGGACAGTGCGCGTGTCACGTGAATCACTGCAAGATCAGCCAGTGTGTTAAAATAGGCCAAGTGCATTAGAACACAAAATTTCAGTGACACAATTTTTGAACTGGTGTGAGTACAAGCATTATAGTTATTTTGATGTATTCTTTGTTGACATGATTCACATGATAATTTGCAAGCTACTTGCATTGATTGAGCATGTTTTGTCATGATTGTTGTGAAACATGAATGTTACTTATGTTCTGTTACGTTGTCCACCAAACACACTGCCGGTTGTTTCTGGCAGCTGATTGCATTACCGATGGAATCATGTCAGAATGGCTAAAGTAAAATAATCCATTATTTTGCAATATCTCTACCAATCTCGTGTTTATAATCAAATGTAAGTCAGTATTGTAGAGTGTGGTTGCATAGACCAGTTGTTTGTGCTTCCAGAGGTGGGTGAATACTTACACCCGTGTGAAGAGGACCTGGTCTGCAAGTGCACCAACGAGAAAATACCATACTTCAATGCTCCAATCTACCTACAGAACAAACAACAAATTGGCAAAATTGATGAAATCTTTGGCCCCATCCGAGACTTTGTATCCTTTCTGTTTTACTGCCATGGGGCAGTACACCTGAATGACCTAACTGATGTTATTTGAATATTAGTGTTGTAGTTGCACATATGTTATGTGCACTCTTTATTGTCAGTACTTGAGGCAAGACCACAGTAAGTTTGTTGTAATACATATTTTATAAGTGTACGTTACATGCAAAAGTTCTTTGAGTGTTCACTGTTGTAAGTAAAAAATACAAATTAATCAACTTATCAGACTGAACCTTTTAATAAAAACATTTGTTATACAGTGTATTCTAAACTTCACTTGTTTTGTTGTTTGATCAAATTTAGTTACATTTCTTTGACCAGTCACCAGTTTTTCTCTGTGAAAGTTTCTGACGACATGAAAGCAAATTCATTCAGCAGCAAACAGAAGGTAATTATGAATAAAACATGTACTTAGGAAGTTAATGTGAGTTGTACAGGTAATGCATTGAACGGTTTAGAATCGGTGCTGTGAGATTGGTTATAACAGTCGCTTGCTGACAACTCCTCACAGTAAATAATATACATAATGGTTTTGAGATTTCACAGAACTAGACAACTTGCAGCACTGACAAGGTACTGTCGTGTGTTATTGTTCTGCATAACTTGCAACACTGATGTGGTGCTGTCGTCTGTTTTAATTGTACATAACTTGCAGCATATTTAATGTGTTGTAGTTATACATAAGTTGCAGCACTGATGTGGTGTTGTTGTCTGTTCTAGATCTACATAACTTGCAGCGCTGGTGCGTGCTGTTTGTTCTAGACCTACATATCTTGCAGCACTGGTGCGTGCTGTTGTCTGTTCTAGACCTACATATCTTGCAGCGCTGGTGCGTGCTGTCGTCTGTTCTAGTTATACATAAGTTGCAGCACTGATGTGGTGTTGTTGTCTGTTCTAGATCTACATAACTTGCAGCACTGGTGCGTGCTGTTGTCTGTTCTAGACCTACATATCTTGCAGTGCTGGTGCGTGCTGTTGTCTGTTCTAGACCTACATATCTTGCAGTGCTGGTGCATGCTGTCGTCTGTTCTAGACCTACATATCTTGCAGTGCTGGTGCGTGCTGTCGTCTGTTCTAGTTCTACATATCTTGCAGTGCTGGTGCGTGCTGTCGTCTGTTCTAGATTTACATATCTTGCAGCGCTGGTGCGTGCTGTCGTCTGTTCTAGTTCTACATATCTTGCAGTGCTGGTGCGTGCTGTCGTCTGTTCTAGATCTACATATCTTGCAGCGCTGGAGCGTGCTGTTGTCTGTTCTAGTTCTACATATCTTGCAGCGCTGGTGCGTGCTGTCGTCTGTTCTAGTTCTACATATCTTGCAGCGCTGGTGTGTGCTGTCGTCTGTTCTAGTTCTACATATCTTGCAGCGCTGGTGCGTGCTGTCGTCTGTTCTAGTTCTACATATCTTGCAGTGCTGGTGCGTGCTGTCCTCTGTTCTAGTTCTACATATCTTGCAGCGCTAGTGCGTGCTGTCCTCTGTTCTAGTTCTACATATCTTGCAGCGCTGGAGCGTGCTGTCGTCTGTTCTAGTTCTACATATCTTGCAGCGCTGGAGCGTGCTGTCGTCTGTTCTAGTTCTACATATCTTGCAGCGCTGGTGTGTGCTGTCGTCTGTTCTAGTTCTACATATCTTGCAGCGCTGGTGCGTGCTGTCGTCTGTTCTAGTTCTACATATCTTGCAGAGCTGGTGCGTGCTGTCGTCTGTTCTAGTTCTACATATCTTGCAGCGCTGGTGCGTGCTGTCGTCTGTTCTAGTTCTACATATCTTGCAGCGCTGGAGCGTGCTGTCGTCTGTTCTAGTTCTACATATCTTGCAGCGCTGGTGCGTGCTGTCGTCTGTTCTAGTTCTACATATCTTGCAGCGCTGGTGCGTGCTGTCGTCTGTTCTAGTTCTACATATCTTGCAGCGCTGGTGCGTGCTGTCGTCTGTTCTAGTTCTACATATCTTGCAGCGCTGGTGCGTGCTGTCGTCTGTTCTAGTTCTACATAACTTTTTTAGACTTATTTTATGACATAGTGGACTGCAGTGGCTAGAGCATTGGACTCTCAGTCAAGAGAACTCGGGTTCGAATCCTGTGCTATGGAGTCGAATCTTGGGCGAGTTTGTTCACTCTACATTGCTCCAGTTCACTCAGCTATATGAGTGAGTACCTGGCTACATACAGTGGTGGATATTTGTGTACAAAGACTTTGCGCATTAAGTGCAGCATGGCTGAATGCTTCCCAGAGAAGTCGAGATGGTGTTCGATTGAACACATCTGCCAGGGAGTAAAGTGTAAAGCGCTTTGAGACAACAGCCCTGAGGACTGTTATATGAGAACTTACCTTTTAGCTGTTATTGTGTGTTGTAGTTTTACATAGACCCAATGAAGCTGCTGCCTCTGCAGCGGTTCCTGCCTGGTCAGCCGAGGGCGAGGGGTGGACGTGGCCGGGGTGGTGCCCCAAGGGGTGGCCGGGGTACGTGTCTACATCTATTTGTCTGCTGTGTTCATCATATATTGCATCGTCGTGAATGTATTAATACCACTCGCCATGACTCGTGGTATAATATTAGCATTCAGTGTAATCAGTTTGTAAATTTTGTAGGAAAATACATCTATATTCTACATCAAAATTATTTGATAACACATGACTACTGTTTCTAATGTCTCTGGAGCCTTTTTTGAAAATACAGTTATTTTTGACAACACCCAGGTTCATTTAGACTCTTGCTGTAACAAACATGTTAGAACTCGGTCAAACTCTACCCGATATCCATGGGTTTATAAATAATGCAGGCCGGGACTGGGAAATTCAAAATTGTACCTTATAAACGGAGGTTGTTCTTTTTTTTAAATCACGTTATACAGTATAAACTATGCATTCTTACATACTTACCACCAAAACGTTTAACGAAACATAAATAACTTTTGAATTCAGCCATTCAATGTTAAAAAAAATCACTGATCTAACATTAAATTTTCCAAATAGGGAGCATGAATAATTTCTAGAAAGATTTTGACACAAAAGAAGTTTGATGACATATTACATGAGGCACATACCCGTCTAATTAATATTCAGACCTGGCACCACATGTTTGCAAACGACTCACTGCCGTATAACCAAACTTGTTTTTTCGTGACCAAAAATTTTTCATTCAAAACATTTCCATGGTCAGTAAGTTATGATATGTGTTATACTGTAACAACTTTCTGGCATCAGGTATCTACAGTGTGAGTTGACTGTAGAGTAAGTACTATGTGTTGCCATATGAATTGTGTACTTACAGCAAGTGGTAGCACCACACTAAGGAAGAGAATACACAAAATCAGCTATTTGGTTACATCGAGATAAAAGTTATTTAAACTTTATGATGCTGAAGTGTTGCGGACGGGACAAGCCACTAATAAATAATATTAAAGAAATAAATCATATAAAACTACATAAAAACTTATGGTGTTCTTGTCTCCTCTGTTATGAATTTGTTCCCTAAGTATTTTTTCAGTATCTTTTATTGCCAAAAAAACAACTGTCCCGTCCGCAACGGTTTCAGTAATTTATGTAAATAGATGCAGATATAAACAAAATTGTCAATTGATTTTTTTGTGAAAACAAAAACTCCTGAAACGTGAATTATCGACCAACACATTACATGTCCTTAGTTATAAAAAATTATTAAAATGCACTCGTCATATCATGGAATCGCCCTAGGGTAAGCAATCTGCGTTGACATATGAGTTGAGTACTTGCAGCAAGAGATATGGTTGGATGTTGTAGGGGCGTGGTCCGGAGGTCGTGGAGGTCGCGGCGGGGGCAGAGGGCGGGGCTTCGGTGACCGAGGAGGAGGGTTCAACAGGGGTGGGGGTGGGCGCTTCAATGGCAGCAGAGGCCGCGGGGGCTTCAACAGAGGCAGTTACAAGTCATTCTAACTTCACCACCACATCATGTCTCGTTCAGCTAGTACAAGTCTGTCCACCATATTGTGTCGACATCACATTTAACTACATTGTGGGAGTGACAGTTTTAAGATATTTTAATCATCACACAGAATATTTAGTAACTGTGGCATTGTAAAAAATAAAGCATTCCCAAGTTTGTGTCATTTTGTGGAATACTTTTATTGTCTGAAATATCGACAAAAGTGGTGTTACATTTATAATGATCCTGAGATTGATTTCTTATAACGGAAGATACTTGTTAAACCTGTACAACTTTGAGAACATTTTAAGTACTGTGCAATTGTTTTGTTTGTATGTTAGATTTAAGGAATTTGACTATGTCAAATAGTAGAGGTTCTAGGTATACAAAATATGCTTTACCGTTTGCTATGCAGAATTTAACAATATTGTGTAAATGTCAGATGGTTGTAGGTCTGATTTAAAATAAAGACTTGTGTAACTAACAATGTTTTCATTATGTGACAATTAAAAAGTTGTAGGTGATAGCATTACCTATATTAAGTTACTAAAAGTGACATAATTCTGTCATCCATCTTTATCTCACTGTCATGTGACTTCAAGCCAAGGGTGTGACTACATATACTACCCCTGGCAGGTTTCCTACGCATTGCATGGAAGTTAGCTGATTCGTACTCGTAATCGATTTCGCTGGTCACAATTGCATCACCCGTGAAAACAATGCAGACACCCATCTGATCCGTGCTCTAGTTCCAAGCCTTTGTTTTCTGGGAATCCCAATATAATTACCCATTCGGTTATTCTCACCAACCGCTGAGCTGTATTATGTATTCACATAACTACGTCTAATTCCCGTACATTACCCGAGCAGCGTGTGGCTGAATGGAAGACCACTGGAACTTCCTGGCAAACGATATCACTAGCTGAGCTTATCTTCAGAGTTTTGCAAGACGAGCTGCCATGTAATCTCACCAAGACCAATTTAATCAGTAGCGCCCCCTGGCGTACGAGGATGGGTGACATTGTTTGAAGTGATGTCATTGTGTGTCATCCACCCCATCTTGCTACTCTATCATCCCCTCATCCTAAAGGTGTACACCAGTCTCCCTGGGTTCTTTGCATACCCTCAACGCACCTTTGTGTTGTAATCTTGTGTACCTAAGTAGGAGTGGTCTTTATTTTAAATCCGACCTACAACCATCTGACATTTACACAACTTCTAGCCGTCAGAAGTTGCTAGTCACCTTTTGACCATGCTTTCTTGGCTCCCTAGCATTATTCACCCATCATCTGTAATGCAACATACTGATCTCAAGAATGCTTAACCATATTTTGATGTTGGGTTTCTGAGAGTTTAGGTGCACAAGACGTTTATCAAATCTAAATAATACGTCATCAATTAAAACATCCTACAAATAATTATCATTGTGCATAAATATTGTATCCCAATCAATATAATAAATTACCTGTTTGCTCAGCTAGCCTTTTTGAGAAAGTATGAATGTTTCAAATTAGTGGGCGTAGATACTCTTGGGTCTTAAAGACTAAGTAGAATGAAATTTTATATATCTGTATGTGTAAACTCTTGTCAAGTTCATTGTGAACTCCTGTCAATAAAGCTCGCTCAAACGTAACTATCCATCAGAAGTTGCTGAAGTCACCACAGGTAGGGCTGCTGAGTACACCCTATCCTTTAGCACGGTGGTGTGGCCTGTTGTTTCAGATTGTACATGAAATTACAATTGCGGAATTTAATATTTTTTATATCACCTTAAAGATAATATTCCTATCTACAAGTTTGTTGCTGGATGTACACAGGAATTGTGTTTTTGAGTTACTGCATAAATGCTCAACCTTGCATTTTATCCGCTGTTGCATATACATTGCAGGATTAAGCATACGTGATGTTCAAACGGCAGTAACTCGGAAACTAAAAATAAATCCTGGGTACATCCATCGGCATATTCATAGATACAATTATTATCTTTATTGTGATATAAAAAAAAACGTAAATCCCATTGCAAGTTTTGGACCATTCGTAATGTTCAAATGGCAAGAACTCAAAAAGTAAAGACAAAAAGTGACGACATGAACGCAACAAACTGCAAAAGGGGGCTTGAACAGGGTGGCGGAGGGGGTTAAAAATTCGTTTTATATCGGGACATTATTTTAGAGTATATTTCATTCAGATTGAGAATAAAAAGGCTTATTCTGCTTAGTCTTTAACACAGCAGAACCAGGTGTTACTTTTTATATCATGAAGGTTGGACCACTGGTTTTAAAATGGCAGAACTAGAAATTAAAAACCTAAAACGTTGTATGCTGTAGATTTAAGAATATCACATTTGTGTTTGCTTTATGTACATGTTATACATATGATCTGCCCGAAACTCGAGGAGATATTTGGTCATCATTTCTTATAGGGCGATTCTTTTTTATACTCGATGTTTATAGAAAGTTATATGATAAACAGAATGATTAAATATATGTAAAAATGATGAAAAAGAGATGTGTAGAAGTTATAATTTCTTTATTTTGTTGTTGTATAAACTTTTATACCAGGTCATGCATTTTGCTAAAGATTAGATATAGCAGCTCATAATCGTAAATGACTGATTAATCTGAACATCACTGTAAACAAATTTAATGATTTTGCAGTTAGTATGTGAATTTGCATACGTATATAAAACAGTTAAAACTAAACATGAAATATATATAGAAATATATATGCCTACCCAACAGTAACCATTGTAAGAGCACAAGTGTGCCACTTTGTGATCAATGTGTGCAGTGCTGCGGAAGGCTCATCAGAATATCTGACATCAGAACATGCCAAGAGCGTGTAGCTAATAAATAATATCAAACTTCACTCAACAGCTCAGCTAAATAACACTGCAATACAGTGATTGGCTTGTGAGTGCATGCTTATACCTCATTGAAGTAGCAGTAGATAAGTTTTGTATTAAAACGTACAGTTTTGGTGTCAAGTCACCATCGTTTATCTTGCATGTCAATCCTTGAGCAAGCCAACACAGACGTTGCAGTAACACAGCAGCTACTCGAACCTCCACAAATAATGTCCATTCTTCTGCCTGCAGACAGATTAATCAGTTCTGTGCAACGACCTGTCACGAATGACTTCTAAACAACCACTGCTCGGCAGTTTTAAAACTTACGGTTGATGCCAAAAGCATTTCTTTTCTATCCACATGAGACCTTCATGTTGTGCATCAATCAAGTGGCCCATACTTCATCTGGTACCTCTGTATCTCCGCCTGGAGGTCTACAATTCGCTGGACGGCTGTTGCAGTGGCTGCTTTCTCCATGTATACCTTCTCTGCCATCTTCTCCTGCTGCCGAGAATGTCTCTCTTCTAGTCGCAGCACTTTTGCATTCAACTCTTTAATCATGTTTCGTTGTTCGCGTAGCTCCGAGCAGAGTGTGTCTACATGTGTGTAGAGTTCATCTTGAGAGAACTGGGACAGGTTTGTGTTGATCAGTGTGTCCAGCGCCTCGTCATCTTCATCAGGCTCGGCGTCTCTTTTCAAAGACTCGCTGTTAGACGTGTCAACACTGGTGATGGACAATGTTAGCTGCGTCAGTGGACTGCTTGCAGAGGATAATGTGCCAGTGTTACGGCCGTTGTAAGATGTACATAAACGAAGGCCCTGTGGCCTTGCCAGTGCCAATGGCGGACTTCTCTGTGCTACTGTGTTATGGGACTGACAGCGGTGGAATTGAGGGCTGACCGTGGGACGTTCAGGCTCCGCGTTTGACAGTGAATATCGACGGACTGAAGTGCTTGGATCATAACAAATGGCTTCTCTCTTTGAGAGAGAACTTCTCGGATGCACGACTGGAGAAACATTATTCTTGACATTGTTGTCATTCTGGGGCATTGCTGGAAACAATGGCTCAGGTAAGCTGGCTGATACTTTGGCGTCTTCCAAATCTGCCTCAAAGATGTCTGTGTCGTGATGCTTCGCTTGTGTGTAACTTGCAATAGTGCCAGCTGTGAGAAGCTCTGGTTCTGAAGCAGTGCTACTGATGCTCAACCCAAGGAGATCATCAACTGGAACTGTCTCTTCCAACACATCAGCGTCTTCTGTGAAGATCTGTTCACAGTTGCCGATGAGGATGAACACAGCTTGAGTTCTGCCACTTGCCGTGCCCATCAACAGGACAGGATCATCTTCTTCTGGACGAATAAAACAGTGCATAAAGATAGTGGCGAGATTCATCGCTGTCATCTTGTTCACGTCTGCAGACTGACTGATCGTGTGCAGGAAGGTGCAGACATAGCTCAGCAGGTTGTACTGTGGAAATGGCATCTTTCTCAGTAGGTCAGACAGAGACGACAAAGCTTCATCTACATTGGTGTGCATGTCACGTGTGCATATTTGGATGACACGCTCGTACAGCTGGAATGGGACGATGGGCTCGGGCAGTTCCCGCAGGAACTGCTTGAGTAGGGAGGCGACACTGTGGATGTCTGTCTGCGGCAGGGAGAACCTGGGCTGGCGGCCACAGTCAAACTCCTCCCGTAGACTGCGAATGAGGATGCTTCGTCCCGGCAGCCTGTAATGGCAAACAGCAGGCTGACGTACACTCAGTGATGATTCCACACAAACTTTTCCAAAGTTAATATATAATTATTATATATATATATATATACCTGAATATATATACAATATATTAACACACATGGTGATGGTTTCTGTGAATACCAGGGATGTATGACAGACACAGTGGTGAGTGCATTAACACACACAATGACTGTTTCTGTGAACACCAGGGAAGTATGACAAACACAGTGGTGATTGTATTAACACACAGTGACTGTTTCTGTGAACACCAGGGAAGTATGACAAACACGGTGATTGTATTAACACACAGTGACTGTTTCTGTGAACACCAGGGAAGTATGACAAACACGGTGGTGATTGTATTAACACACAGTGACTGTTCTGTGAACACCAGGGAAGTGTGACAGACACGGTGGTGATTGCATTAACACACACAGTGACTGTTTCTGTGAACACCAGGGAAGTATGACAAACACGGTGGTGATTGCATTAACACACAGTGACTGTTTCTGTAAACACCAGGGAAGTATGACAAATACGGTGGTGATTGTATTAACACACAGTGACTGTTTCTGTGAACACCAGGGAAGTATGACAAACACGGTGGTGATTGCATTAACACACAGTGACTGTTCTGTGAACACCAGGGAAGTATGACAAACACGGTGGTGATTGCATTAACACACAGTGACTGTTTCTGTAAACACCAGGGAAGTATGACAAACACGGTGGTGATTGCATTAACACACAGTGACTGTTTCTGTGAACACTAGGGAAGTATGACAAACACTGTGGTGATTGCATTAACACACAGTGACTGTTTCTGGGAACACCAGGGAAGTATGACAAACACGGTGGTGTTTGCATTAACACACAGTGACTGTTTCTGCGAACACCAGGGAAGTATGACAAACACGGTGGTGATTGCATCAACACACAGTGACTGTTTCTGTGAACACCAGGGAAGTATGGCAAACACGGTGGTGATTACATCAACACACAGTGACTGTTTCTGTGAACACCAGGGAAGTATGACAAACACAGTGGTGATTGTATTAACACACAGTGACTGTTTCTGTGAACACCAGAGAAGTATGACAAATACGGTGGTGATTGCATTAACACACAGTGGCTGTTTCTGTGAACACCAGGGAAGTATGACAAACACGGTGGTGATTGCATTAACACACAGTGGCTGTTTCTGTGAACACCAGGGAAGTATGACAAACAAGCGGTGATTGCATTAACACACAGTGGCTGTTTCTGTGAACACCAGGGAAGTATGACAAACACGGTGGTGATTGCATTAACACACAGTGACTGTTTCTGTGAACACCAGGGAAGTATGACAAACACGGTGGTGATTGTATTAACACACAGTGACTGCTTCTGTGAACACCAGGGAAGTATGACAAACACGGTGGTGATTGCATTAACACACAGTGACTGTTTCTGTGAACACCAGGGAAGTATGACAAACACGGTGGTGATTGTATTAACACACAGTGACTGTTTCTGTGAACACCAGGGAAGTATGATAAACACGGTGGTGATTGTATTAACACACAGAGACTGTTTCTGTGAACACCGGGGAAGTATGATAAACACAGTGGTGATTGTATTAACACACAGTGACTGTTTCTGTGAACACCAGGGAAGTATGACAAACACGGTGGTGTTTGCATTAACATGCAGTGACTGTGTGGTGAGTGGTGACTATTTCTTGTCCTCTTACAACAATCAAATTAAGTGGCTGCATTTTCATAACTGTCCACATCTAAATTATACTCTTTATACTACCATTCAAGAATGGTAAGGTTAGAAACATGTTAGAAAGTCGCATTCAGCAGCTGTGTACTTCGGCAAGTTTGTATATGCTCAATGGTGCTTTCATAACTTTCTTTGTTTCCTTGTTAGCACCAAACTGCATCTGCAGTCATGTGAAGTTTAGGAGTTGACGTAAATTGTTGATATTTTTGTTTAAAATTACACTGTATGCACCCACAAACTTACCTGAATATACCTTCAACTTGCAAGCCATACTTCATGATGAAATGTGCACACTGTTCAATGATTTGCGGCACACTGCGATGGCTCCTTTTGTGTTCATACTGCATCGTCTCCCACAATGATTGCCCAAATATTGCTGAAACATGTCCTTGTCAATTCAGATGTTGCTCATCAAATGGATCAACAGAAAACCACTATATAAATACCAAACAAAACATGTAGCATCAACGAATGCGGTCTCTAAAGAGAAAAATTCAATTCCTAAAATAACATGGAAATTGGAACAGCAACAGCATGGAACAGCAATATTCTGCACATACAGAATTGTACATAAAACTACAAACGTTCAGTCATAACAAGGTATAATAACAGGTCACAAGTATTAATGTAAAGTTGTAAACCATAGTGCTTATAATGAATCAGCCCAGCCTATCTGAGATCTTGCCAACTTTCCTCCCATATCTGGATTTCAATGTGCATCTGTGAGAGATAACATCCATACTCCAGTAAGTACCACACTCAAGTTCCATCTTTTGCTACAAGAAAAACATATTCACTACCTGACTTAAATGTGGCTATAAGTGGGGGCCATGTCTAAAATGTTAATACTGCCCCCCCCCCCCAAATGGACATGTTTTATGTGTATCTATAATTCAAAATAAATATATAATGTACATATATAAGAAGACAATAACAGAAAGAGCCACTAAGACATTATACCTCCACCTTTCTCAGCATATATGACTTTACGTATGATTCTAATCCACTCTCTGCGTTCATTTTCGGTTGCTGCTGCTAAGACATGTGTCTCGTGTCCATTATCTTTCCGAGTCTTGTTTCCCCCTACAGACAAATAATTACACATTTATCTATTGGAAACTACAGTGAAACATCACTATTAAGGTCATCCTTGGGACTGGGCAACAGCAGTGCTGCCTACTTTACAAAAACAATTTCTGTAATGTTTACGGAGACGCAGCATTGGATGAGGGCAGCTTACCGACTTCCTAATCTATAATCTTGTGATGTAGTTAACATATATTGATAAATTGTAATAAGTGAATGATGACATTGGAGTGGCATTATTTATCAATTCAGCAGTTCTTTAATGTGTATCATTTTTGATATTTTTATTTCCGTACAACAGTGGCAGTGTCCGAAATGCCGTAATCTGTGGTCAATTTCCTTAAGGATTATGGAAAATGCCCAAAAAGTAATTAAAATCACCTGGCACAATTTGAAAGAGATACTTGTCAGGATCACTGCTGTTGTGAGGCTGTTCAACAACATCGCTGCTGGGCAGGAATATTCTCCCAACTGGTGTTTTCGTCTCGTCTTCAGACGTGAAGCAGCACATGTGGTCTCCTTTGATGACAAACCATCGTTGCTGCCAGGATCTCATCATACCAGGCTTCTTCAGCCAGCCCTTTTTTAAACAGTTCATTTTATGTGTCTTGCCATCCTCATGATAGAAGGTGCTACTGCCCATCTGTATGTGAGTACTGAACATCTTTCGCAACCCAACACTTGGTAACGTATTTGTTGTCATCTTCTCCACCGTATGTAAGCACTTATAGACTTCTGCTGTGACAGACTGGGTGCCTCATCTCAAATGATTCCCATCGGAAATCTGTAGACAATCACGACAAACATCTGAACAGAGAATATCTCGTACAACAGACATATCAAGTGACTATTCTGGTAATAACAATTATATGTATAAAAATACGAGCAGACATGAAGTAATAACATTAGGAACAACCAGGTTTCCTGTCATACTAATACCGTGCACTCTGGATAGGACAAACCTGCAGGGACCTATGAAAATACTTCTACTTATCAGATGTTCCACTTATCAGGATCTATGTATTTTGTATAAGAGTAACTAAGTCCTTTACAACTCACAATACCAATATGGTAATAGCGTTTTATATCCATGCAGGTGGACTGAATTTCATTGTTTTGTAGTAGATTTACAAAATTTTAGTTAACCGAATGAAAGAAATATGCGCGTCCAGATAAAATCGAGTCGACTTAACTGAAACTTTGAGTTAAGAGAAGTCAACTTATGCGGATTATCTTATACTATAAAAGATACAAGGACAGCCAGGACTGAAACTAGATAAGCAAATGAGTCTCTTACTTTGCATTTCTGTTAATATACTCTATTACTTGTTTTTATATGCATCACTATAAACTTATCTTTGTTTGCGTTTCATTGCAACAGTTATTATGATAGTACTCTCTGGTGTATGGTCAATTTTCACGATTGTAAATGAAGTGAAACGTGGTGCTACAGTGAAAGTATGTCAAAACTATTTTCTGCTGAATGCACCGTAACTGGCAACAGCAGAAAAGAAATGGTCATGGCAACAAGTTTACGTTCAAAATATTGTAATGGTGACAATTACTGCCTATGGTTTGTTACTCTACAAATGGGTGTAAGCTAGTTTAAATAAAATCAGCGATCGGTTTAATCCATTTAGCTCCAATAATAACTGTGGCTCATTGATTGTTTGCTAATAGTGTAACAATCGCAGGCCCAATAGGTAGATGAATGCTGCTGTGGAGTGTGCGCATACAATGTGTACAGGGCTGCATGGTTGGAAATGTTTATAAACTAATGTGCAGATGCAGGTTAAAAACAGAGATCACACTCTTAACATTATTGGATATGGCAGCTAAATAGGACATTTTTCTAAATGCATAATTAATATAATCTTTTGTGCCTAAGTTTAAGAGTAGGACTTATTGAATAAAATATATTGACATTTTTTCTGCCAGTCCCCCCGTTTCCATGGCAATAATCAAAGATGGCTGCCAGATAGGGAAATATGCATAATTTGGAAACATTGTAGCTCCTCCAATAATGCAGTAATCAATGTAATTCGATCTTTCTATTTCTTATTTACAACATCTTATTCTATGCAATGTTGAACATATATTTTATGTATTATTATCATTATTTAATATTAAAAAATATATATTTAAATGTTGTTGATAAAATATCTATCTGTTCCATTACAACCACCAAGTTCATCCCATAACTGTAAAATAAGCAACAACTATCTCTTTGACATTGCATAGAGAAGGTAGCAAGGAACACATCAGTCAACTTTAATTAATGTAGCGTAATTATTTTTAGCGATATGATGTTTCCAAATTGGAAACACACCGGTTTTGGCAAATGGTTGTAAACAGTTGTCAAAGATTGGGCAATAGGATTTATTGGATGACAGAAGCACACTTTACTTATGAATCAAAGTTACTTATATGTATGTAAATGTTAAAAATGTGAGAGAGAGAGAGAGAGAGAGAGAGAGAGAGAGAGAGAGAGAGAGAGAGAGAGAGAGTGAGAGAAAGAGAGAGAGAGAGCTTTTACGGATTCTCTGTATGACTTATGTCGTAAGAATGAGCATGACTGCCAAGGCAGTTTCACTAAGTTTAAACTAACTTGTATAACAGTGTGTTTGCTTAACATGAATAATTATTGTTGAAATATTTCAGTAAAACAAGTGGTAGAAAGCAATAAGCCAATGTGGATCTACTTCGCAGTTTCTTCATATATGTATATATATATATGAAAAAGGATCTGCATATTAAGGGATACGCTCGGCGATCTTTTACTTTCTGACCTAACCAATTACCATGAAAACGACCACCTACAGCAGCCAAACTTCTCCTCACATATCTTACATACATATACACACACTACGTTACAAAAAAAATATTCTACATTCCTACAACGATCAAATTTTGCAAAACAAACTCAAGTAAAACTCGACTTCTACGGCGGAGACTATCTGGTGCTCCGCGGTTACCAAAAAAATCGATATTGTGTCGAGCTTCACAGAAATTCCATACAGTGGCACTATCATTACTGTAGGCATGTTCGCACGCGATATAAATAATAATATATCGTTAATATATACGGGTGCGTGAGTGTGTGTTAGATATAATATTGGCATTGTTTCTGTTAAAAAGTAGTTCAATTAATTAAGGCATAATTATTGTCATCAGCATGGTTTGCAGATAATGAAAGGTTTCTATTTAAGGTAAAAAACAAAACAAGCATCAAGTCTTAAGAATAGTCAATAATTATGTTCGTATGTGCACTAATACATTCTTCCGATAAGAAAATTAATACAAATTATTATTCTAATTCTTATTGAAATATAATGCTACCATCACATATGTATTAATAATAATAATATTAATACATTTTTTGACATTCATTACTTGTTAAGGATAATGAATAAACTATAATGAAATATAGTGGTAGAAAAATACAAATTTTTTTACGGTTTGGTCGCATTCTAAAATAATATTAATATGTTACTGTTTTTTATTGTGGGAAGAACGGCTTAAACAAAAAATCCATCTTCGAATTAAACTCGTCGTAATTTCGCAGCAGTTACGTTGAATTGCCGTGTTCACCACCAATTGATGTATCACAAGTTGCTTCCTTTTACATACAGAGTGGCAGCAAATTGTGCATAACTTGTTCCAAACCTGCACTTTTAATGATGACACAAAAAATGGGCCAAGAGGCCATGAAGTCCTTTGGTCTAATATGTCTATATGTGACCCCGCCTGACCAAATGAGTGAGAAGTCAGGAAAATTGTAACATTGTTTTCTTACATCCTTGTAAAGGTTGGGTAGGGTGCTTTACACGGTTTCAAAAATTATGACTGCTACAAAAATTGGCGAAGTTATGGAGCACTGAACATGGTAGGGATCAAAAAGTGAAAATTATTAAAACGGCTGTTGAAGTTTTACATTATATATGCAAATGGATTGCATGGAAATATTACATGCATGACATTCAAATGTGGCACACAGTATGTTTGTTATGTTGCAATGATACATTGGAAGTACAAATGTGCTGCTACAAAAACTTATCAAATTATGCCAGATTATGTCTTTATGTGTAAAACTACGAGGACAGATTATCTGAGAGCAAAATGTAGATTAAAGAAAATAAAAAATGACGAAGCTAAAGCAGAGTTAACAGAATTGGCTAGTGGGTATAAATGCTTTATAAAACAACTATCAAAATGCTACCATAAACAGTTATATGAAAACTTGCGCAACCTAAAACAGCAAGCCTGCAGAATACTGGGATATAATAATAAATAAAGTAAATAACAGCAGTGAAAAATGTGGAAATACTTCACTGGATAAGTTTATGAACCTCTTTGAAAACCTCGGTGAAAAGCTGAAAGTGAAATTGAAGCTAGTGCATAGACATAAATAGAACAAGCTAGTTGAACAAGATCGCTAAGCGGCTATCAGTTGACACATGGTACAGTGACGGCTGCATGGGCCAGTGACAGCCATGCTGCCATACGGCAGTAAGTCACTGCAGTCCCAGTGCCTATACAGCACAGCACCAAATTTTCATTATAATATCTCATGCTAACTATTAACTGACTTTAGTTAGTCAGTGATGTCAATGTACAACGGGTTCAGACAGTTGCCTCACTAATAGGCCAGTGTCTATGACATCTCAATCGGCCTGTAATTGGTACATACTACACAGTCACTCACTGTCTGAGGGATGAATCTTTTTAGATTACCATTTACGTCCCCCTAAACAAAATCAGCTTTGTCATTTCATGTCGGCATATTCTCATGTGTGATAATCTTTGTGTGTTTTTTCGCGTACATCTTGATCCGCACTGCAAGGTACGCCCTGATGACCCGTCTTGTCAGGGCAGAAAGATGGTCGATTTCCATTCCAATGACATGGTCACTGAAATGGTCATCTGCAGCACCTTGCGTGAAGACAACATTTCCCAGCTGCTCCATGACAACCATTTCCACGTTTAGATCGAGATTCTTTTGGAATGTTATCTGGCGAACATTCTCAAGGACACGTCTCCTACAAAAACGTGTTTTGTGTCATTTACACTGTCAAAAGAAAAATAACTGAGCTTGCATAGACCTAGCAGTTAATTGTGTGTGTGTGTGCGCGTGTGTGGGCGGTTGCGGGCGTGTGTGTGCGCGTGTGTGTGCGCGCGTGCATGTGTGTGTGCGGGCGTGTGTGTGTGCGCACGCGTGTGTGTGCGGGTGTGTGTGCGGTCGTGCACGTATGTGCATGTGTGGGGGGTTATGTTTCTATGTATTATTTCTATGTATTATATATACAGTGTATATATATAATATATATTATATATATACATACATTATATAATTATACTATACCCGCGCACACACAACATAAACATTTTGATAGTTTTATCCACCAAGCGTTGCTGGAAATTACCGTTTCATGCAGTTTTCAACACTTAAATTTAGTCACTCACCGACACATTCACAAAACCATTAGCCATGGAAATTACCTGAAGATGACTTCGGTTGTCTTGATGATCTTGAGAACTGGCGCGGAAGGGAATGTCTGCCCACCGTCTTGTTTTCTAACAGTCAGCAGAGCTTACTTGGGTACATTTAGCGTGTGTTGATGTGGATCAGATGGATTCAGGAACAGTAGCAGTTTGCACGAGCTGCATGACAACTTGGCAGCCATCCTCATGACAATGTAACCACCAATGTAGTATTTGATGTTATCTCGGATGTCATTGGGATCCTCCTTGTCTACAGATACCATCGTTTTCTCCTTGGCTTTCACTTCATCATCATCATGCCACAGGTCGGGTGGAGGCTGACGCTGCTGGGATCGATTCCTGTGGATTTTGAACAGGGGCTCACAAAGTGATTCCTCAAAGTCGGTGCAGTTTCCAGTGCTGGATGGCGAAATGCTGTTCCTCATCAATATTCTGCACAGGGTCCACATGAATTGTAAAATGTTCGGGTTATTGTTCCACCCCCCCTCTACGTCTTATCTTGTTGAAGAGGAACTCGATGTGGTCTTGCGAGAATTTGTAGGTGAGAACGTATTTGTAGGGATGTGTCCGGGTGAGAAGATCAGTGGTGATGTTTCGTAGTGATTCTATGGCTGCTGCAAATCCAATTATCGCTGTTTTGCGACGTCTCGATCGCAGTAGCCTTCCCTTCTCGTCTTTGAGAGTCATCAGGTAGTCATACATGTGTTCCAGGTATTGTTGCCACTCCCTCATGTTTTCGGCAGACAGTGGAGCTTTTGATCCCTTACCATGGATGTTCTTGGTGTTCAGGATATCGAAAAGTTTATCTACTTTTCGAAGGAAAGTTGTTGTTTCTTCACTGCCTTTGAACTCCTTCTTCGATACGTCTTCACGAAGGAAGTCTACGGCACCTGCCACTGAGGAGCCGATTGTCTGGGCTGCAACCCGCACGTTCATCTTGTGCTTTCTGTAGTCAATGTGGGCTTTGGATAGTTTGTTGCCCAAAATCAAGCCCTCCTCTTCTTGCAGGGCATTCAGGGATTCGATGTACTGCCACCTGATTAACTTGTTGTCGTGTTGTATTGTCTAGTAGTCACCAAGGAGGTTTCGCATCAGTGAGGACGTGCAGGGTGGTAGAACCATGGCCTCATGTCACCAACGTTCAACTTGTTGTCATGTTGTATTGTCTTGTAGTCACCAAGGAAGTTTCACATCAGTGAGGACGTGCAGGGTGGTAGAAACATGGCCTCATGTCACCAACGTTCAACTTGTTGTCGTGTTGTATTGTCTTGTAGTCACCAAGGAGGTTTCGCATCAGTGAGGACGTGCAGGGTGGTAGAACCATGGCCTCATGTCACCAATGTTCAACTTGTTGTCGTGTTGTATTGTCTTGTAGTCACCAAGGAGGTTTCGCATCAGTGAGGACGTGCAGGGTGGTAGAACCATGGCCTCATGTCACCAACGTTCAACTTGTTGTCATGTTGTATTGTCTTGTAGTCACCAAGGAGGTTTCGCATCAGTGAGGACGTGCAGGGTGGTAGAACCATGGCCTCATGTCACCAACGTTCAACTTGTTGTCATGTTGTATTGTCTTGTAGTCACCAAGGAGGTTTCGCATCAGTGAGGACGTGCAGGGTGGTAGAACCATGGCCTCATGTCACCAACGTTCAACTTGTTGTCGTGTTGTATTGTCTTGTAGTCACCAAGGAGGTTTCGCATCAGTGAGGACGTGCAGGGTGGTAGAACCGCGGCCTCATGTCACCAATGTTCAATTTGTTGTCGTGTTGTATTGTCTTGTAGTCACCAAGGAGGTTTCGCATCAGTGAGGACGTGCAGGGTGGTAGAACCATGGCCTCATGTCACCAACGTTCAACTTGTTGTCGTGTTGTATTGTCTTGTAGTCACCAAGGAGGTTTCGCATCAGTGAGGACGTGCAGGGTGGTAGAACCATGGCCTCATGTCACCAACGTTCAACTTGTTGTCGTGTTGTATTGTCTTGTAGTCACCAGGGAGGTTTCGCATCAGTGAGGACGTGCAGGGTGGTAGAACCGCGGGCTTATGTCACCAACGTTCACCTTGTTGTTGTGTTGTATTGTCTTGTAGTCACCAAGGAGGTTTCGCATCAGTGAGGACGTGCAGAGTGGTAGAACCATGGCCTCATGTCACCAACGTTCAACTTGTTGTCGTGTTGTATTGTCTTGTAGTCACCAAGGAGGTTTCGCATCAGTGAGGGCGTGCAGTGTGGTAGAACCATGGCCTCATGTCACCAACGTTCAACTTGTTGTCGTGTTGTATTGTCTTGTAGTCACCAAGGAGGTTTCGCATCAGTGAGGACGTGCAGGGTGGTAGAACCGCGGCCTCATGTCACCAACGTTCAACTTGTTGTCATGTTGTATTGTCTTGTAGTCACCAAGGAGGTTTCGCATCAGTGAGGACGTGCAGGGTGGTAGAACCGCGGCCTCATGTCACCAACGTTCAACTTGTTGTCTTGTTGTATTGTCTTGTAGTCACCAAGGAGGTTTTGCATCAGTGAGGACGTGCAGGGTGGTAGAACCATGGCCTCATGTCACCAACGTTCAACTTGTTGTCGTGTTGTATTGTCTTGTAGTCACCAAGGAGGTTTCGCATCAGTGAGGATGTGCAGGGTGGTAGAACCATGGCCTCATGTCACCAACGTTCAACTTGTTGTCGTGTTGTATTGTCTTGTAGTCACCAAGGAGGTTTTGCATCAGTGAGGACGTGCAGGGTGGTAGAACCGCGGCCTCATGTCACCAACGTTCAACTTGTTGTTGTGTTGTATTGTCTTGTAGTCACCAAGGAGGTTTTGCATCAGTGAGGACGTGCAGGGTGGTAGAACCATGGCCTCATGTCACCAACGTTCAACTTGTTGTCGTGTTGTATTGTCTTGTAGTCACCAAGGAGGTTTCGCATCAGTGAGGACGTGCAGGGTGGTAGAACCGCGGCCTCATGTCACCAATGTTCAACTTGTTGTCGTGTTGTATTGTCTTGTAGTCACCAAGGAGGTTTCGCATCAGTGAGGACGTGCAGGGTGGTAGAACCATGGCCTCATGTCACCAACGTTCAACTTGTTGTCGTGTTGTATTGTCTTGTAGTCACCAAGGAGGTTTCGCATCAGTGAGGATGTGCAGGGTGGTAGAACCATGGCCTCATGTCACCAACGTTCAACTTGTTGTCGTGTTGTATTGTCTTGTAGTCACCAAGGAGGTTTTGCATCAGTGAGGACGTGCAGGGTGGTAGAACCGCGGCCTCATGTCACCAACGTTCAACTTGTTGTTGTGTTGTATTGTCTTGTAGTCACCAAGGAGGTTTTGCATCAGTGAGGACGTGCAGGGTGGTAGAACCATGGCCTCATGTCACCAACGTTCAACTTGTTGTCGTGTTGTATTGTCTTGTAGTCACCAAGGAGGTTTCGCATCAGTGAGGACATGCAGGGTGGTAGAACCGCGGCCTCATGTCACCAATGTTCAACTTGTTGTCGTGTTGTATTGTCTTGTAGTCACCAAGGAGGTTTCGCATCAGTGAGGACGTGCAGGGTGGTAGAACCATGGCCTCATGTCACCAACGTTCAACTTGTTGTCGTGTTGTATTGTCTTGTAGTCACCAGGGAGGTTTCGCATCAGTGAGGACGTGCAGGGTGGTAGAACCGCGGGCTCATGTCACCAACGTTCACCTTGTTGTCGTGTTGTATTGTCTTGTAGTCACCAAGGAGGTTTCGCATCAGTGAGGACGTGCAGAGTGGTAGAACCATGGCCTCATGTCACCAACGTTCAACTTGTTGTCGTGTTGTATTGTCTTGTAGTCACCAAGGAGGTTTCGCATCAGTGAGGGCGTGCAGTGTGGTAGAACCATGGCCTCATGTCACCAACGTTCAACTTGTTGTCGTGTTGTATTGTCTTGTAGTCACCAAGGAGGTTTCGCATCAGTGAGGACGTGCAGGGTGGTAGAACCGCGGCCTCATGTCACCAACGTTCAACTTGTTGTCATGTTGTATTGTCTTGTAGTCACCAAGGAGGTTTTGCATCAGTGAGGACGTGCAGGGTGGTAGAACCGCGGCCTCATGTCACCAACGTTCAACTTGTTGTTGTGTTGTATTGTCTTGTAGTCACCAAGGAGGTTTTGCATCAGTGAGGACGTGCAGGGTGGTAGAACCATGGCCTCATGTCACCAACGTTCAACTTGTTGTCGTGTTGTATTGTCTTGTAGTCACCAAGGAGGTTTCGCATCAGTGAGGACGTGCAGGGTGGTAGAACCATGGCCTCATGTCACCAACGTTCAACTTGCAGCCAAGTTTGACAGCAGTGCTTTCGTTGCCGAATGTTCCATCTAAAACAACTGCCTTGACGCTGAATCCGCCTTTGATTAGCAACGCCAAGCAATCCCGTGTCAGCTGAGCTTGCACCGCAGCAGATACTTTGTTGACAATGAAGTATGCAACTGGATGTTTCCAATGCCCTGTTACACCAGAAACCATGAACACCAAAGCTTCAGTGGCTAGACTGTCGTCCGCGTCAGGTAAGGCAGCTCCATAATTTGCGCAGCCAACGTAACGTTTGCCAACTGGGTCCCAGACAGTCTCTTTCCTGATCGCCATGGCATCTAAAATAAGGACGCAGTCCTTCATCCATGGCTTGTCTTGGAGGCTGTTGCTGAGCGTGTCGATGACATTTGTGAGGAATCCCGGTTCACAAACAACAGATGCTGCCCAACCTCTGATGCTTGATGGATGTGGCAAGTGCAGCATTGTTCTGACGTAGTCGAATGCCTTGGGTGAGTAGTAGTGGAGAGTGAGTGCAAACTGCTTGATTTGTTGGTTGTACTTTCTTTTCTTTGTCGATCCTCGGCTGTTGGAGAGTTGGTTGCGAAAGACGTGTTGGGCCATCCCACCAAAGTTATTTCGTAGTAGTGCCAGCTAATCTTCTTCAAGTAGCTTCTGTTCTCCAATGGATTTGAGAAGGTCTGTCATTTTGTTTATCTTCTGCTGTTTCCGCCTAACCTTCTGAGTCAAGGTCTTTATTTTCCTCTTTAATTTTACCGTTTTCTGAACCATCTTTGAAGATAATGGCTGGTCTCGCGAGATGTGTGTTCTATATTTAATCTCCTCGCTACTTTGGTTAGACTTGGAACATCCTGATCTTCCACAACAGTACTCATGTGACTACTGCCTCCCGATGCTTCAGCAGGGTGCTTTCTAGCCTTTCTTGGTTGGCGTTGCTTAGGTTGCAGGTGGGAAGGGAAATTGAAAATGGAGGGAACTGCCGAATCATTGAGTCTTCTTCCGATCTTGTTGGGACGAACCACAAAACATTTCACTTCAAAATGGTCATTACAGAGAAAGCTGTTCGTTGTTGGTGTCCAGTCTTTTCTCCTGATTGCTTCAATCCATGCAGCTCAGCATTCTGACCTTTTCTTTTTGTCTGGGAATCTGCAGGGGACAATATCCATTATCAGTAATTCAGAAATTAAAAGTCGTAATATATTATCCCATTAAGTTTTTAGATTAACACAATACGTGTTGACTCTGCTAAATAATATTATTAAATAACGTTTTCGTATATACCGTAATTCAACCAACTCAAGTTATATATTGTCAATTTGCACATGATTGTAATGTTTTTTAAACTGTTAATTTTCTAAATTAATGGCAATGAGGCATGTTCGTGCAGACTGTTACCTAAGTTATATTGTATAATTGAGGATCCTCACCTGTGGAAAGAGATGCCAGATCCTGTCTTCTGTCGGTTGGTACAGTTGTAAGCTACACAGGAAATAACCATATTTGATGTTTCACAATAACTATTGTAACCAGCAAGCCTCCAAATGTTGTCGAGAGTTAAAAACAGAAACACATTGCTTGCTTGCTCCAGTGTGAGCCACTCAACTGTCCACAGCTTAGGATAATCCAACTGGGATATTGACCTCAGGTTAAACTAATTTCCAGGTCACAACCCTTCCCCCAAATAAGCTGGAGGCTACAGCCTACCCCATTAATTAATCATCAGTCACTTTGTCAAGGAAGCACAATGACAAATCTCCAGATCATTAACCCCAACCAACCCAAATCTGGTGGCTGCTGGCCTAACCCATTAATTAGTCATGAGATATCTTATCTAGGGAGCACAGTAACACATATCCAAGTAACAATTTCCTATGCCAGACATTTATTACATGTTATATATATTATCAAACAATTCTATGCTGTACGTCATGCCAGTGGATGCAACAGTTC
Source organism: Escarpia spicata (assembly GCA_963995525.1). Lineage (NCBI taxonomy): Eukaryota > Metazoa > Annelida > Polychaeta > Sabellida > Siboglinidae > Escarpia > Escarpia spicata. The sequence goes on from OZ023210.1 coordinate 38,035,257, forward strand.
CTGCCGTACAGTTGGATGGCAGCCAGCGGTCCACGGCAGCGTCACTGCAGCGAGCCAGCTTATAGCTCTAGTCTATAGGGGAATGATTAATCATGTAACTCTATGAGCTAGTGAGATCACTTTTTATCAGAGAAAGAATTCTCAGTCAAAGGAACACATAAACAGACCATTCATGCAAGATGAGGTACTAATGCAAATCAAACAAAAGATAGCATCAGACACTGGGACAGTGTGACTGCTGCTTGGCTAAATGGATGCAATGGTGCTTTGAAGTTAGTTCTTCTGCCAATTATCCTTTTCACACAAGCCTATAGGTTTAGTGGCTGCCAGCACACTACTGAGCCTAAACTACCATGCAAGTGTGAAAAACGTCCTGATGTATTTGAACTTGAGCCACTAATTAACTGTCCACCAAGCAGTAGCAGAGCAGTTTTATAATAATAATCCACAAGTTAAGTGGCAGTGATCTTCTTTTTATCATTCATGTGATGTTTATTGTGAGCAGGGCGGACAAATGGTTATCATATGTAGACAGAAAGAAATTGACGTCTTCTAAAAAAAAACACGTTTGCCTATCAATGGCATGTACTTGCTATTGTTGCCGTTTCTGCCGGGCAGAAATCAAACAACCCTATAGGTAATTATTAATCAAATGTTTTTGGTGAATCATAGTTACAGACCAAAAAGGGTTATGATGGAACTAAATGTTTACTGTTCACTTATTGCACCATGTCTTGCATTTAGAGGAATAATTATAATAAAAAATTAAATGTTGTTTTTAAATACATGCATTGATGAGAAACTGGGAAATACATATTTCTTGTGTATAGCGGAACTATGTCAACCCTTCTAATGGTTGACATTTGGTTGTTTTAGATTTCAACTATATTGTGAATCTGTAATTATTATTCTATATTGATACAATTGATTTACATAGTACCATGTCTACACAAGGCATGGCAAGTGTAAACAGAACAGTAGAATGCATTTGATATCAATAAAGTGTAGGATATTTCACTCTATAGTTGTCTAGAATATTAATTTTCTATGTTTGTCACCTACAGTTGACAATACATCTTTAACCAATAGACACCACAGTCACACCATTTTATAATAATTAAATGAACATCAAAATAAACACAACTTGCAATTATAGAAAATCAATAGGCAACTGAATTTAACAGGGGTCAAATGTGTCTGCTCTGCCTGTGTGACCAATTAAAGATTAGTCAGGTCTCAATGGAACAATGCTGAGTGGAGTGAGGCCTGGGCTCAGTTTCTGACACAATACACAACATCTACTGTTGGGGGTGGTCTCAAGGGCCCTTCTCAAAACCACATCACTAGATAATGTAAAACTTTTGCACTTTGGGGTCCCCTGATGTGCCCTTAGAATGATTCAATCAAATATAAGATTTATTGTGTATACTGGCAGTACCCTAAGATACATATATGCAAAATTAGAAAAGTTGCTTAACAGTTTTTTTTTAAATAGGCAAAATGTGACAAATTACCAGCTTTTTGGGCCCTTGGGGGCCCTACAAATCCCTTAAAATGATTCAATCAAATACATATTTCTTGTGCATAGTGGCAGTACCCTAAGATGCGTCTGTGCAAAATTTGAAATACAGCAGTTTTTGAGATACAGCAGCTAACGGCGGACGCAGAGTGATGGCAACAGTCCCTTGGACCTTCGGCCCAAAGGACTGAAAACTAGCTGGAAATTAAGAATGCGTCTTCTTCATTGAGTTTGTTACATTAAGTAATTACGGAAATGACTTTCCCAGCTTACCAAAATGCAAAATTTAACTAAATGTTCACATAAATTAATATATTTGATTCATTCTAAGTCTGAATGCCCCCAAAAATGGTGTCATTCGTTGGAGCACCGACTCATTCGTTGGTCATCAAATGAAAAAGAATTGACCCATGGGAACACACTTATTGGCTATTTGTAAGACTTACTTTGTTTTTTACATTAAGTAGAAACCTTTCATTACCTGCAAACCATACTGATGATAATAATTATGCCTTAATTTATCGAGCTACTTTTAACAGAAACAATGCCAATATTAACAATATATTATATTTATATCGCGTGCGAACATGACATGCTTACAGTAATGATAGGGCCACTGTACGGAATTTCTTTGAAGCTCGACACAATATCAATTTTACGGTAACCACGGAGCAACGGATAGTTGCCGCCGTTGAAGTCGAGTTTTACTTGAGTTTGTTTTGCGAAATTTGATCGTTGTAGAAATGTAAAATAATGTTTTTGTAATGCAGTGTGTGTACTATATGTTATTATGTATGTAAGATACGTGACGAGAAGTTTGGCGGCTGTAGGTGGTCGTTTTCATGGTTAGGTCAGAAAATAAAAGATCGCCATACGATCGTCGGCCAGCACAGTATACTAAAAATAGGCTTATTAATTATTGAATTAGTACAATTACTGAATTAGTCTAATTACAGTTCAATTACTTAGAGTTAGAGTCGGAGATAGAATCGCAAATCAAACGAAAATCGACATGCACACACCGATCAATACTAACCCAGGTCACACCACTGTAAAAAATCTGTTTGAACTGTGTTCATAGAAACTGCGTCATGCTACAATCGCAGTTAACTGCATCAGGAGAAACAAAGGTAGTTAAACAAACCCTGTGGCTGTTCTTAAACAAAAACAAAATTCTTCCGTTCCGGAAATGTTCCGGAGTTTACAGAGTCGAAACACACCCACTAGCCACAAAATGCTCGGTTATTCGAAATATGTACCCATTACTTCCAGTATTGGCGATACCGTTAAACCGCAGTTTATCGTAATACATGTGAAACTGAGGTAGCTTGCGCCAGTGTTTACGTATCCTGGAAGTAAATCTCAAACTGGTAGCAAGTAAGCCCCTATATCCAGAACTATAAAGTCTACACATAAATGTATATACACTACAGGTATAAATAAAATTATATATATATATATATAGCGGGTGATTTACCATGAAGACAGGCAACACGATTACATTATGACTATCATTTATTCTGTTAATAATCTAAAATACCAAATAAAAACTAAAACCTGCAACATAATAACATATGATTATTACAAGTGCGACAATGGATACAAAGGATCATTCAACAACAGCGTTAAACATAATATTCCTTGCATAACTTTGATACAGTTAAATATATATATAGATCATCTCGGATACCAAATAGCAGGCTAGCACCTGTGATATTTGTAAGTAGATATCCAAACGGCAATACTTCTTGACGGACTTACTATCAATAACACATAGGTCTATATTAGTTTAAACACTGTATTCTCAAATCAAGAAATACATTCAAATGCATCCTAAGTATCATTAACACGTACAGTATCAATTAAATCAGTGTAAAATTGTAAAACTCGGTACGTTGTAATACGTCTACAATTAGACACACGTATATGAGGCACTCCTCTATGCGTAATAAAGCATCGGTACGTATACATGACCATTATCATAATGTAACGGCTCATCATCCACATAGAATACGAGTCCATTAATCAATACTAAACGCATGTCTAAGTCTAACTGCATTAAATTGTCTCTAATTCCTTAATACAGTTGTGTATAATTACTATCATACTAATTGTGTGTAATACAATAATAGTACTACACCATGACATTGAAGGTAACAATGCAGTATAACACTGCGCCTGAGCACTGCTCAGTGCAATCACACCATGCACTGTCTGTAAATAAACAAGCAAGTGAAATACAATACTGCACAGCATTGCACTAACTAACAAGACCCAGTAACTGATATACAACCAATTATCAGTTATAAATGAAAAAAACAAATAATGACTAACACTATATCATTATATAAATTACCCACTACACTGGGCGTTAATAGCCCTTCTGTAGAAACTACCCTGCTAAACTCAATGGGCAGTTGGTCTATACACTGACAGTCAACACGCTGTCCCTACTCCCTAGGGAATAGCGATACCCGACACCGCTGCAAACACACCACACAGCCCACTGGGTCAACATCTCAGCAGGGAACATATCAACACAATGCTCTCCTATTGAGTATTAAAGACTCACGCTATTTATTAGATTATGAACCATGCAATTGTGTAGATAGTGCTCCCTTATCCCAAACAGTGGAATTTAACCTGTGTATACCATAATACAAACAGCTGTAAGTGCTAGGGGAATTCCGTCCACACTGTCAACTGGCTCTGACGGGGTCTCTTACACAACCCTGGCTTAGTGACCGGGGTATGACCCTCACTTGGTGACTGCCCGGGAAACTGTCACCGCAGGGGTAGCTGACTTATAGTCTTTTCCAGGCCATATATGTTACACTGGTCTACAGACTTAACACTTTAAAAGAAATGAAAAGAAAAAGAGTACTTGGAGTTTTGGAATAATGGAAGTAACTAATTCGTCAGTAACCCTGCCAGTTACATACCCCCAGGTTAAATAGTTGCTATCCCACGAGCAACTAAACAATTATAACACAAGGGATTACAGTTGGAATAGTTATATAAGTTGATCTACAAAATTAATATTCTTGTGCAAGTCGCGGTTAATTGTGGTTGCCTGTGACTGCAACCAAGCTGTTTGAAGCATGACACCTAAGTTCGACATGGCTTCACTCAGCTCTCCAAATGATGGTGATGCTGTTACATCAGTCGTCCTAAGAGCTGCAGACCGTGGCAGATGGTGTGGATTTGGGTTATGACCTGCCGTATCACGCTTAGATCTCCTAAGTCGTACTGCTTCGCCATCTGCTGATCCAGGTGTTGATCTGGCAGTCGACCTACCAGAGCGATCGGACCGACTCCTGATTTTAACTCGACGATGTCGACGGGACTGTCTCGGAATCAGTTCCGAGGCACCATAGCCATCTGAATCGACAGACAAACAGCTCTGTGCCTGAGCACAACTCTGCCCACCATCCGTAACCCGAGCATCCCGAGTCGACCTGGTTCTATTGGAAATACCATGACCACTCAGATGCGACTTGTCGGTTGTAGGAAGGGGTATCTGCGATTCCTTTGAACTCTTATCTTCCTGCAGATATGTCGAATGTCATATTGGTAAAGTACGGGGCAGTGGACCGTCCATCGCCCTTGTGCGGAAGGATCGGGGGGACAGTTTCCACTCGAACAGTTGGCCTCAAGGGTACATCAGCCTCATGACGCATCACCCACCTGTCAATTGGTGTGGAGCTGCCCTCCAAGGTGGACTTCGCATGTTTCATTTGCTATGCTCTCTGCAGGAACCCGGGTATCACTTACATCCAATATTGCAGAGCGATGTACCACCCTAGGTTGCCCAGACCGTCGATGAACACGATACAGGGGACTATCAGGACTCATCCTATCCTCGACTCTACAGGGGATGGCCACCCACCGATCCCGTATTTTGTTTCGCCCAAGAACTCCTCTGTTCCTAAGGAAAACTCTATCTCCGGGCTTCAGTGGTGCATCGGATCCCTCCTGATCATGCCTATCCTTCCTGATTCCAGCGGCTTTGGTTAATCTCTGACCAGCTAATTCAAAAGCTGCTTCCAGTCGGTGCTGATGCTCCTGTACCCAGTCATCAGTCCCTTTACCGAGGTGTGATGTTGGGCCCTCTCCATCCAGCAATTCGTCCACCGGAAGTCTGGGTTCTTGCCCGAACATAAAGAAATAAGGCGAGAAACCTGTAGCCTCGTGTGGCGTTGAATTATACTCGAAGACCAGTTCCTGCCAATGACGTGGTCATTGTCGTTTCTTCTCTGGCGGTAATGCGCGCAGTAAGTCGTGCATTGTACGATTAAAACATTCACACTGGCCGTTTCCCTCCGGGTGATACGGAGTGGTACGTGACTTCTTTATTCCATATACCGTACACAAGGCCCTCACCATGTCACTTTCGAAATTTCTTCGCTGGTCGCTGCGTCTAGGTATTCCATATCGATAGAACCATTCCTGTGTCAATACCTTCGCAAGTGTAGTCGCCTTCTGATCTTTTGTGGGTATTGCTACAGTGAATTTGCTAAATGCATGCATCCGTCATGATTAAGACATGTTTGAGTCCATCTGAAGCTTTCTCTAGCATAGTGAAATCAATTGCTAGTAGCGCGAGTGGTTTGTTCGCCAAAAGGTGTCCCATTCTCGGGTTCACAGTAGGTCTTAATGCCTTAGCAGTACAGCATCGTGAACAACTGGCACAATACGAATCTACATCCTTGTTCATTCCAGGCCACAATGCTCTCTTTCTTACCAGAGCTAGAGTCCTGTCTCTTCCCTGATGGCCACTTGCGTCATGAAGAGCTTCGAGTACTGGCTGTTTCAAACTGGTTGTCAATGCAAGCTGTAGAGTTCCTTCTCCATTCTCAAAGGACTCAACATACAGAACATTATATATTTCCACAAATTGGTCCCATTTGCTATACCAACGACGAGCAACTACCGGCATCTTCTGGAGTTCCGTACGGTCTGGCTTTGTGCCTTTCTTCCATACAGCCACAACTTTACTCAATATAGGATCTTGATGTTTTAACTCAGCCAGTTGCTGCTTTAGGTACCCTGGAAAAGGTGATACTGTCTGTTTGATCTCTTCCCTCAATGCGGTGGTTGTCATGATTTTTTCTATGCTTTCCACTATCACTTGGTGTCGCTCCTGAATCTCATTCGATACTGCAGTTGAAGACAAAATCTTCACTACCGTTCGATCGACTGCTAACTCGGTCATTTCTACTTTGACAGAAGTCGTGTCCACTTCAGCTGCATGCCATATCTTTCGACTGAGTGCGTCAGCGTTGGCATTGGCACGACCACTACGGTATTTTATATCATATTCATGGCTTTGCCAACACACTGGTGAAGAGGCTTTGCTATCTGGGCAAAGGAAGGTACATACCTTCGATAATATCCAGCCAATCCAAGGAAGGAAAGTAGCTCGCTTTCACTCTTTGGTTCTTCCCATTCTTGTACAGCCTTGATTTTCTCCGGGTTTGTTACCACTCCTTCTGCTGACACAGTATGCCCAAGGAATTTAGCATCCCGTCTGGACAGGCTACATTTCTGTGGCTTGATCGTGAGTCCAAAGGTCCGTAGTTTCCCGAATACGAAGTCCAGCCTCTGTATCATCTCATCCACCGATTTCCCAAATACTAGGACATCATCCAAGTAAATGAGAAAGGAATGGAATTACTCATTTCCTAACACATGATGATTCATCAAGCGTGAGAAAGTAGCTGGGGCATTGCAAAGTCCCATTGGCATCCTTGTGAACTCATACAACCCACTAGTTCCAACCCTGAATGCAGTCTTTGGTACATCTCTGGCGTCGATGGCATATTGATAGTAGCCATGGGCCAGATCCAAAGTACTGACATATCTTGCTCCAGTGAGTGCTTCCAGGCATTCGTCTACAGGTGGTAGAGGGAAGGCACCCTTGATGCTCTTGCGGTTTAGTTGACGATAGTCGATGCACAATCGCAATGAGTTATCCTTCTTCCTCACGAGAACTGCTGGTGGTGCATAGCAGCTAGTAGACTTTTGAAGGACTCCAAGTTTCAGCCATTTCTGGAGGTGTGCCTTAACCTCCTCCCATTGGTTAGGATGCACCCGTCGGTGGGGAACTCTAACCGGCCTATCATCAGCGGTGAGTATTTTATGTGGGACAGCATCACAGTAACCGATGTCGTCTTCGTCTTTACTGAACACATCCTTGTGCTTTACCAGCAACAACTTCACTCTCTGAAGATCCTCCTCAGAAAGGTCCAACCCTCCTAAGTCCACTGACGGTAGGTCATCAATGTCAGATCCTCCTGATCCTGTCCCGCCACACGATCCTTTGTTGTTTATTGGTTCAGCCGTGCTGGAAATCTCAGCACCTATCGACTGTACGGTAACCTCATTGACATCTATACCTGTGTCAGTATCCTGTGGCTCCTCGATATCCACCGTCTGGATTGATCCCAACACACTCCTTGGTTGAAGTCAGATATCCTCCTTGTTGAGGTTCCACACTTGAACTGGGATTACTCCACTACGGACACATCTCTGGTCCGCACTTACAACAGAGCACACAGTCTGTACTCCGTGTGGCAACCCGCTCGACCCGAGATCGAGTGGTTCAACCAATAACTGGCAGAGCCCTACTGGCTTCACTACGTGAGCTAAACCTGTCACGACCGACTCAGCTGGTAATAGTTGTGGCTTCCTTTCTGCCAGTTTCACATGACGCTGCTTCAAGTTTTCTCTAAGTTGGGTGAACAATGACAACACTCAAGCCCGTTTGGGTCCACTATCATTCACCCTGATTGACTCCACGTAACGTGGCCCAAGTTCTGAGGCTAGAATAGTCCCAACCCTACGCAGAATGTTACAGCCAATTATTCCAGGACGTTCAACTTTTCGCTGTCGCATGACAGGGTCCACTGGATCTCTTGTCACACGAAAACCCATATCCTTGAACACTTGTCCCAGAATAATCATATCACATTCTACATAACCAAGATAGGGCACCGGCAACCCATTTGCGGCAGTGATGGAGATCCACCCTGCGAGGTCCTTCATAGCTTGTCCCCGTGGCAGCAGGTGATTCCTGAGGAATCCCTCGGTGATGGTAGACACTTCCGCCCCTATGTCCAAAAACACTTCGCTGAATGTCCACCCACCACTACTACTCTCTCCATCATCGCCTCTACATCTGATGGGTCCTCTAACTCGCCATCCCCTACCTGGACCTGTGCAGAGAAGGCATCTAGTTTTCCGTCTTGACCATGTGCCCCTTCTTTGGACAATACGGGCTGATGTGATCCACTGATCCACACACATAGCAGACCCGCTTGCCCTCTGCATTATAGCCACGCTTCGGCGGTCGGCGGGCTTCCCAGCTTCTCGACGTTCTAATCGTTTCCAGCTGCTGTTGTTGTTTGGTCAACAGCTCCTGCATCTGCTGTAGTTGCTGCTGTTGATCTTCCAATTTCCCGAGGATGGCAGCATTATCCTTTCCTGCAGCAGTGGTAGTGGTGATAGCATCATGTGTTGCCGTCTTCCCGGGGACTTCTTTTCCTATCCAGGAGATTCCCCTATCCCGGAACTCCCAGAACAGCATTCCGGGTTCGTCAACCTCCAACCTGCGCATTTCGCGTTGAAGATGTTGTTCACGAACCCCGAAAGCTTTACTTTAGTGTATCATCTTTCAGTGGGGCCAAACTTGGTTGTCGTTTGCTCAGTTTACTAAACAGCTTGACAAGGGCAAGAGAGTAATCCATGAGGGTTTCACTTGGCTGCTGGACCCTGTTGTAGAAGGCCTCTTGCGCCGCTCCCATGGTGTCTATGTCACCAAAGACACGCCTCACAATTTGTAGAGCTTCATGGGCTGTTCTTGGTTCGCGGAACCTTACTTCTTGTCCGGCCACTCCACTCAGATGGTCCACAATGAAGTCCAGACCCTCACGATCTGAGAATGGACTGGCCTTCAGGTGGCTCTCCATGTCTGGGGTCCAGTCATAAACATCTGAGTCTTCCGGTGTCAGCGGTCGTCCTCTCAACTTGGGCATCCTCCGCTCTCGTTGGACATAGATGTGCTGAGGCGATGCCACTGCAGGTTCTCTGGTTCCTGTCTCACTACTCCTGTCTAATTCCTGCTGCAGATGTTGTTTCTGAGCCAGCCACGCAGACACGGCAGAAGCTCTCTCTCTCTTTCCGCCTCTGCAGTTTGTGCCCGGGACTGCTCCAACTGCAGTCGGCGCACTTTTAGTTGCTCCTACAAATCATCCATGACTACAGGCACAGTAACAGTCAATGACCACCAAGCCAAAGTCAGGAGTATCCCGGAACTAAGTCAGACTTATACTTACAAAGACTCCAGATCCACTCGACAGACTAAGTCCAGGGGTTAACTAACAACATGTACATACATGCCAACTAGACCACGTCCTATACCCTTCAAACCAGCTCTAAAGTGATACAAACATTAACAAATTCCATGCATGATCACATGCAACATACGACCTGTAGAATGTCACTAAGCTGAAAGCAAACATTACACCTAACTATTCAGAGAACATGATCTACACAATTGCAAGGATACACCTGTTGAAAGGAAAAACATTAGACATCGTTAATGCCGTAACAATTGTCAACAGGGAGCCTGCAGTTCATCTGCATCATGCATGTAAAAACGGGACCTAGCCATTTAGGCACCAGCAAGCAGAAGTTCGTCGTCGCGGAATTCGTTATACGCGAATGTTCTCTCACCACGAAATGTTATCGAAGTTTTGGCCATCAGCGCTGATATTACAGCGTGCAGTGCCTTGCTGTCGGAGACACGAGTCTCTTCTTGTAGGTCGGACGGATTCGGACACGGACTGCAGATATCACACATATCGCCTCCTTGCGACATTCGTCCCAGCTGGGATTTATTTGATCGTCTTCATCCCACTTCTGACACCATTTTGTAGCGGGGATTTACCATGAAGACAGGCAACACGGTTAAATGATGACTATCATTTATTGTGTTAATAATCTAAAATACAAATAAAACTAAAAAACAAAAACCTGCAAAATAATAATATGATTAGTACAAGTGCAACACTGGATACAAAGGATCATTCAACAACAGCATTAAACATAATATTCCTTGCATAACATTGATACAGTTAAATTGCATATATATCATCTCAGATACCAAATAGCAGGCTAGCACCTGTGATATTTGTAACTAGATATCCAAACGGCAATACTCCTTGGCGGACTTACTATCAATAACACATGTGTCTATATTAGTTTAAACACTGTATTTCCAAATCAAGAAATACATTCAAATGCATCCTAAGTATCATTAA